>VZSZ01008238.1:125214-136580 GCA_013398815.1 Ibidorhyncha struthersii
GGGTGAAGCTGCCGGCGGCCATCTTGGGTTCGGGCTGAGGGCTCTCGGCGGGGGCTGGGGTGGCGGCGGCCATCTTGGGTCCGGGTGTGAAGTCAGCGGGGCTCCCGGGGAGCGGAGCGGGTTCCCCCCCACCCCCCAGGGAGCCATGTTGGGTGCGGGCAGCCTGAGCCATCCCGGCTGGGGCTGGGGGAGCCATCTTGGGGCCGGGCAGAGGCGCGTCGCCGGGTCCATTGGGTGGAGGAAGGCGGTGAGTCCCCGTTGCTCNGCTCCGGGGCGGGCCGTGGCAGGGGCCTAACGGGCCTGGGCGGGCCTCGCAGGCCTGGGCGGCTTCGGGCTCATTTGAAAAGGCTTTAGTCGTTAATTAATCCTTCTGCTCTGGGAAGGGGGGATTTTTTTTTCTTTCTTTTTGTGAGCTTTGCCTGTGTAGTTCTGTCACGGGTGAACGCCAGCCGGTCGTGTTTCTGCCCTACCTTTGTAGTTGCCCCCGGGGCGGCTCTCGCCGGCCCAGGCCTCGGGCTGGCCGGCAGCTGAGGGCAGCGACTGCACCCCCGGTGTCGTCCCCTGCACAGGCCAAGTGCTCCGCCAGAGCTGCCCCCCCGGCTGTGATTAGGCTGATAGGTGGTTAAACGTGGTACATCTGCAACGTTAACGTGGTAACACTGTCTATGAGCAGTAGTACATTGCTTTATGGAAAGACCTGGGGAAAGAGAAAGATACTCAGTCGAACGCATGATTTCTTTCTAACTATGGTTATCTTTAAGGATTATGAAATTCTCAGGGCTTAATCCTGTAATCCTCGTGAGTGCATGTCATCCTTAGTCATGCAAGTAAGACCATTTCTCATTCCAAATTGTTATTGCTCCTAGGTGTATCCAGTCTCCTGTGAAATGCTGAAAGGCAAACCTTCTGAAGAAGTCGAGATGAAATACCTCTGCTTTTGCCTAAGCAGAGAGGAATGGGAAGCAGTATGTATGGTATGTGAAGTGGGAGTGTACGTACTGGTTGCAAATAAGCATACGTTTGACATAAAAATCATTAAGCCCAGGAAAACTATGGGCGTGTGAACAGCTCATTAGTAAGTCTGGTTATTTCAGTGAACCAACTTGCAAACCTACTGAAAGGCGGCTGCAGGACAAAACGCTGCACAAATGCGTGAATTCTTCCTACTTTATAAGAAAAAGAAAAGACTGCCTTGAATTTAATAGGATTTCAAACTGCAGTTGAGCCAAAATCTAGCATTAGGCTAATGAACGTTATGCTCTCAAGTTACTAGACTGGCTTGAAATGTTTAATTTAAGATAAATTTGGGATGAACTAAAGCATCGCCTCAAAGGGCAAGAGGCATGGGAACAAAGAAAAGCAGTGCACTATTCCTTAATGGAAATAAAAGGGAGGCGTTAGTCTGTACACTTTGTAGTTGCTTGTCTTCCATGTATCTTCTGTGAGACAAAGCTGAGGCCTTACAAGAGTGAATGCATCTAATGTTGCAAACTGATGAAGGGCTCTAATGGAAATGTGGGGCGGTTAGGAGCAGTAAAAAGATTTCAAAGAGCTTGTAGGTTGCAACTTCATCTTTTCTCTTGCGTTAAATGGAATCAGCCTGTGGTTGAAAAATGACAGTTAACTTAAAGACTGCTTCTAACATAATATATTTGGACTTTGTAAATATCCAAATTCAATTGCAGATTTGCTTGAATGAAAAAGACTAAAGAATACCACGACCGTGTGAAAAGTTGCACGTTACCACATCCCATTGAAATAGTTGCCTGTTGATGACAGCTAAAGGATTTCTCTTTCAAAAACTGTTATATCAGAGCTATAATACTTAATTGTATCGATAAACAAATAAAAAATTATTTGGACCTTCCAGATGTTACTGAAGCTTATGTCTGAAATCAGTTGTTAATGTATATTAGCAGGACTTATCACCACCAACAGGGTGTTACTGGAAAAACAAAGCAAACAGAAGTGGGTGGTGTTTAATAACTTTCCTGGAGGTGGCAGTACTTGAACAGAAGCCAGGAATCCAGTTGCCCATGCTGTCTTACCGTCTCCTGATAATTAAAATGGTAATGCAAACTGTAAGTCCTCTGTGCAGTTTAAACACTGAATGGACATAACTCTAGAGTATCCACTGCGTGTAGAGGAAGGGGGCAAT
The DNA here is from genome assembly GCA_013398815.1 of Ibidorhyncha struthersii. Classification (NCBI taxonomy): domain Eukaryota; kingdom Metazoa; phylum Chordata; class Aves; order Charadriiformes; family Charadriidae; genus Ibidorhyncha; species Ibidorhyncha struthersii. The sequence goes on from VZSZ01008238.1 coordinate 127,373, forward strand.
GAGAAGGGAAGATGGCCTTACATTTGCTAAGCTGTCTCATGCTCTCAGCAGCAATCAGATCACTTTATGACCACAGCAAAGCTTGCAAGAACTCTTCTGTACGTGTGTATCTGCCAGTAGAACAGACTGCGAAGATTTAATTTACTGTGATGACCCTTCAGTTCAAAATCCAGCCCAAACTTAAGAGGCTTCTGTCAGAAATAAAAAATCTGTGGTTTTTTTCATTAATTTGTGTATGAAGGGTGTGTACAGCCCTTGCCCGTATGCCAGCAGTCGGGACTGAAGAAGCTCCAGCCCTGGGGTTTGTTGGAGCTGAAACTGCAGGTCTATTCTGGGGAAGAACACAAAGGGATGTGAAACTTGAGAGGCTGTGTGTGCTGGCAGGTGCCTCCCATATTGGCATCACCACTAGATGTCAGTGCATGAAACCAGTTCTTCACCATCAGCAAACTATCGAAATTGGGAAGAGGGAGCGATTTATTCCGGGTGTGAAACTGGTGTAACTTCTGCTTATGAGGATCTCTGCTGGGGTTAATTTCCCTTTAATAGGGTTCTTAAGGCAGACTTGCGGTCTCTTAACTCTGTCAGAGTTTTCCAAGTAGGAAATGAGGAATTTCCTGATGCTACACCAGAAGAAAGTTTAGCAAGTGCCTGATGACTTGAAATTTCATGTTAAGTGACCCAAAAGTGATCTTAGGTTTTTAAATCCTTGGTAATTGGATGTATGTATGTCCTGGTTTGAGTACCAGATTGCCGCTGATGTCAGCAGAGTTAGCCCTGAGGATCTCACTGAATCTGTTGAAATCTCTCTAGGCCTGTAGCCTCACAAAAACTCTTTGGAACTTAGCCTTAGGTACACTCACTGTCATATTTAAATTAAAAAAAAAAAAAAGAGGTATTTCTTGCTAAATCTGTGAAAATACAGGCAATGAAAAAGGAGTTTTCACCAAAACCAATCTCCATAAACAGGTATGAGCATCAGTAGGTTGAAATTAGGTTTAAAACTTTAATCTCCTGCCTTGGTTCCCACTTGCTTTGGAGACATGGCATTGAGTGAGCTGCCTGCGGGACCTTAATATAGCCATTGCTTATGTTGGTGATAATATAAAGTAGGCTTGCTTTTGTAGGAATGGTTATGAAGCAGAATAAATGCTCGTAAAGTACTTCAGGTTTTTCAGTTGCTAAGTGCTTTATAAATGTTAAAGCATTCACTTTAATTGCTTTGTGTATTATTTGCTATGATGATGCATTCCTGCAGGGCTACTTTACCTACTTAAGCATGTTTTAAAGCAAGTGAGAGACGCTATATAATGAAAATACACCATAAAAATATCTCAAGTGCTATACTTGAATAAATCTTACTTGCTTTTAGGTATCATCTCAGTCCAGCTCTGGGGCCTAGAGTCGCAGAAGGACTAGGATAATGATCAGGTGCTGCAAATACCCAGAGCACTGTTGTACAGATATGAAGATCCAGGATGGCTGCTTGTTTTACTGTCACATCTTCAGAAGGTGAGTTGAGGTGGCTTCCCACTGGTTTGGGTTCCAACTTAATATTTTTAAATGCTTTAGGTGTTGGTAGGTCTAGGCAATAGAGCAGCATCAAAGAACCCCTTGACCCAAGCATGTAAAGCTTGAAGAATTCACGATCCAATTTGATGCATCTTAAAGACCCATGTGGGAGTGGGTCACTGTCTCTCACAAGGGCATTTTTACTATAGGATAAGTGAGGGTGAGCTGCCGTTTGCTGGCTATATTTTTGGACAGGGCCTGAGCAACTTGATCTGCGTTGTCCTGGCTCTGATCCGGGGTTGGAGCCTAAACTATTCTGACTGTCACTAGCTGAGAAGCTTGAACTTGGTTCTTGACAAAGTATAGTCAGTGATGTGCAGACAAGTTAAATGCGGATATGTCTGCAAATAGTAGAAGGTGCAAGGCACAGAATTTAATGTGGTAGAAAATCTGCTGTGGAACCTAGGCTAGCAACGAGCTCGGCCCTATTTATTTTTGAGTCTTGACTTCTGTTTACAGCTGAAGGGACCAGCTCTCCAGTGGGCCTTGGTATGCTTCAGAAGCAAACCCAACAGCAACGAGTGTATTTAATTCAGACAATTGTAGTGCTGAAGCTAGTCTAGGCTGTGGGATTTCTTTGCAGATTGGCATAGTATTTTTTTACTTTCACGTTAAAAAAATATTCATCAGCTGTTGCACATCAGGAGGACTCTAATGTGTTTGCAAACAGTTCAGCAAACAGCTGAGGGGGTGTGTTTATTTTTTTTTAAGCCTGAAGCTGTATTAGATTTGAATGGATACTGACTTGGAGTATAAATAGTCACAGAAACCCCTGTATGGAGAAATGGGGCCATGTACCATGCATTCAGCTGAAGGTCTTGCAGAGCACAACTAGCTGTAGACGGACAGGGGTTTTGCAGTAAACTTGAACAGAATCCATGCGCTCGCTCTTTCCCCGGGGCTCTGGCATGCAGACATCAGAGTGGAGCCTGTGTTTTCTGGCATCAGGAGCAAGGTCAATCCAGTTTGGCCTATATCTTATTTTTTCTTTTTTTTTTTTTTAATTGTAATGGAAAAAAGATCCAGTCTAAGTTTTGCTGAAAGCAGAAGTTTTTCACTTAGTTACAGCTGAATATAGCCACACTTCCTGGTCCCCTCCCTCCCTCCCTTGGGTCTCATAGTATAATCTAGTTATTGAATAGTTGCAATAAAAGTACATTTTGCCCTGGCAGGACTAAAGCCTATTGATAGACCAGATATTTTTATGCCATCCTCGTCCTGTTCCTGCCAAAACGGGTTATTTCTTGGATTCTCTTGTCTGCTTTTGGATTTGTGATCTGCTCCTTTAATACATTCCTTCCAGTCTAGGCAGCGCTCTCCAACTGCCTGGCACTGATGTTAATGCCTTGCTTCCTAATCAATCAAGTCTGCTGCATGCTTCCTTAAAGGAAAACTCTGCTCATGTTGTTCAGCCCAATGACACAAACTTTCACAGGTGTAAGAAACATTTGTCACCAAAAATGACAGTGATGTGGGAAGTAAAGGCGAAACTTTATCCTGTTTGGCATTTCTGAGCCCATCCTGTGGGCAGTTCTTTTTCGTTAAACTGACTGTGGTCCTGTGGGCAACTAGCCACAGACTTTGTAGCTCAGTTTCCCGCTGACCTGAATATCTTGATTGTAGTAAGAACTTTGGGGATATTAAGAACAGGTTGTATGTGGGTATAGTAGAGACAGAATTTGTTTTCGTGCGCTCCTCTAATGAAGAGTGGTTCCACGTCACTGTATTCTGTGCCTCAGGTCGTGGAGGTAGAGGGAAAATTTAGGATTTGCCTAGTGTTTAGATCCAAAGTGAAAATAGGAGGCAGGTAACAGAGAAATCAATTGTTACCCCAAACTAAAGGGTGGAGTATACTTGGAGGCTCAGTCAAAGGTCAAGAAAATAAGGAACCTAAAGACAAGGGCTAAGAGAGGATTGAAGCAAAACAGAAAAAAAAAAAAGTGGAAGTAAGAACTGGAGCTAGGCAAAAGGATTTTGAGAACAACAAACTACCAGTTTGGTACATTGAGCAACACTGTTGCTAGTCTGATTGATATAAAATATGCATCAATTTGGCTGCTTTGCTGTTTAGGCAGGCTTATCTTTCCCTGAGTTTCCTAGGAGACTGATTAGCTCTGTGCCTTAACACTGAAGGAGCCAAAGAAACACCAAACACAATGCAAATTGCCAGTACAGAGTGGATGGAGAATGGGAGGATCTATCTGGAGGAAGCATATCACAAAATGGAAGCAGTAGCTTTTACAGCAGTTTGTCTTATGTGATATGTTCACTGTCCTTTAGACCTCTAATTAGAAAAAAAAAAAAAAACATGTTGTCTTACTTGGAGAAATTTGTCAGATAAGTAAAGATTGGGGTGAGCAATTTCAGTGCTTTCTGGGGGCTTGTGTCCCATTAGAAGTGCGCTGCTGCAAAATGGCTGTTCCTAGGATAAGGTTTATGTGCCAGCTGGAACCACTGATTTCCTTTGAAACTCCTGTTTTTGTAATTATTCATGGCAAAAAAAAAAAGCCTCTTCCCATATGAACTTCTGGCTTGCTGAGCTCTGAGGTGAGCCAAGTAGGTTATTTTCTTCAGTGTCTGCATTTTTTCCTAATTACATTGTGCCAGTTGTTACCACACAATTTTATTTACCTGTGCTTTCAAATTCATAAGTTCCATGTTCTGGAAAAGTTCAGCAGCAGTTCTTGAGGAGCTTGTCTTGGGACTGCCTTGTATCTATGAGGGAATAATATTCTTGTACCAAATACAGCCCTTTACGTAAACTTCTTTTTTCTATATCACGTTTCTAACACTTTCTAATCTAATTTGGTTTCAGGAATAGAAAGGTAGTGCTGTGTGACTGAGCTGCCGGGTTTTGCCAGACAGCAGCTGATGGGTCAACTAGAGCTCTGATTGCTGACGCTCTGCTGTGCAAAGCTGAGAGACCACGGGTTTGCCTGTCCTAAAAACATAAAGCTTCCTTTAACACACATTCTCCTAAGCAAGCTGTTTTACATTTAATGCAGCCCATATTATTTGGGAAATCTTATCAAGTCTCTGATGTTGGATAACTCCTAAATCCACGCAAGGAGAAACAAGATCCTCTCTTAGGATGAAATAAGTGGGATCTGCCAGCATAGATCACAAGTCCTGGTGTCCCCTGGATGTGCTGTGTTGTGCTGCAGACAGCCTTTGTGTGTCACTTCGAACAGTCAGATGCCAGCTCCTGCATAGGTGCGTGGCCTGGCACAAAGCAGGGGATTGCCCTGAATGCCGTCAGCACCAACGGTGATATAAAAGAAAATTGGAAATCGTGTACCCAAACATCGTCAAGTGTATGATGAAAGGATCTTAAAGCAGATGATAAAGTTGATCCCTGCCGTGTCTCTTTTTCAGCAGGAGAAGCTGCGGTGACACAGCAGTGGGATGATCAGATGGCTCTTGTAGTGGGTAGAAGGGACCCGAGCAGCAGCGGATATTGCAGCAGGTATGTGACATGCTTTGTTATCGCTGTAGTTTTGAGTCCCTTACCTGTTTTGTACTGATTTGTTGGTACTTGACTGACTTGCTCTCCTTGGTCTCCTTGTATTCATTTCCATGCTCTATTAGGATGTTGGCAGTGCTAGACATCAGTGATTACGTTTAAGTGCACTCTTTCTTTCTGGTATATTGATGATTCATACTATTAGGAGAGGCTTCCTGCCTTTCCATGACTTAGTGAAAATGATCTATTTCATAATGTCTCCTTATTCTTAGCAGGGCTTGTGCTCTGTTCCCAAAACTCCCACTGTTTTCACTGCAAGCATGACCAGACTGTGAAATAGCTTGGCTGGTCTGGTGAATAATCTGTTAGTCTCTTTTAATAAACTGCAGTTTTATTTATCTTGCTGCTCTTTAGAGCTTTTCATCTCAAAACATTTGAGTGCAGAAACTGTCCAGTAGTGAAATGCAGCCATCTCTCTTGGGGATAGAGTGGGAGGCAGACAGGCAGGCATTTTACTCCACAGTTTGGAGTGAGAGGAATTTTGTTCAAGGACAATGAGGGAAAGCTTAGCTTGTATGCTGAATGACCCTTTGATCTTCCACATTCATGCTCAGCTGATCAGGACTTTAAATCTAAGCTCTGTCTCCCTCCTACCCATAGCCAACAGCCAGAAATATAATCTCATTTAGGACTTGAGCGCTGGACCAGAATGACAGGACTGCAGTGGCAACTGTTCAGCCTTACGCGTTTCCTATTTGCCTGTCACTTCCTCAAGCGACACTGACATAAAGCTAAGGGATGGTGGGTAGCAGTTCTGCGATGGGCAGCAGGGTGTACTCAAAGTGGTCCCATGGGGAAGGGAAGACCAGGCTGGTTACACAAAAATCTTCTCCTGTGTGCCTGTAAATACTGAGGGACTGGACAGTGCTGTAGTGTTAAAAGGTGACTTTTTTGGAACACGCTGAATAGGTCGGTCCATAGCCATGAGATGAATTTGATAATTCTGAAGCTTTGTGGCGTTTGCTAATCGTGATGAAATGACTGGCTTTGGGAGGCTCTGAAAGCTGAGAAGAGTGAACTGGTGGTGTGGTAGGTCAGCTCTCTTGCTGTGCAAGGAGAGAAGGCTGCAGAAACTGCTGTGGCAGAAGCGATGGAAACGAGCAGGCAGAGTATGATGAGAACTTGGATCCTTGACCTGCAGCCCTTGAGCAGTTGTAAAAGATTGTGTTACTTCTGCTACTATACAGCATGTCATTAAGAACCTTAATTATGGGGAGATGACTGCATTGCCTGGGCTAGAGTGTAGCCTGCAGGAGTGTAGGAACTTTAATTTTATAAGGCTTGCTCTGTGGTGTGTGTCTTTGCTGGGGAAAGATACAGAAAGGCCTGTTCTTGTTGTAGATGAGCAAACCTGGCTGGCTGATAATGTGCAACTCCTGAGCTAGAATGGCTGTAGCCCATTTGATATGTAACAGCTGGTGCTTTCTTGCTTCTTCCTACATAATAAAGCAAAATGTGGGTATTTAAACCTTGAGGGAAGCATTTAGTGACAGCAAAACTTGGACTTGAGATGGGTTGGCACTTCACTTAGTTGTGCCGAACCACATCATTTTTTTTTTTTCCAGTATTCCTTGCTGTATTTATAGCATAAGATATGGTGAGAACAATCAGAGGCACAGCTGTGTGACCTCTATGCTGAAACAAAACAGCACAGAGGAGTGAATATTTCTAGCTTGTTCCAGCTGTGGGTATTGGGTTCAAATCGCAGTGCCTTAAAAAGACAGTATGGCAGAGAAACTGAAAGTTGAATTTGAATTTCTAGATTGGCAGGACTGACTCTAAAGGGGTCCTAGAAAAGCTGAGCTACCAGTCTGTCAGTGAAAAAAGAATATGGTCAAGACTCCTCATTTTGGCATTTATAATTATTTTTCACTGCAGTTTTATGTTCTTTTGAGCACCTGTACTTTGGTAGTTCCCTCTCCATTTCTTTTTCTTACATTTAATTTCCTGTTTCTTTGCTAATAGCTACTGTGGGCCTTGGGAAGGACATATTTTCGGGAAGAGTGTCTTTGACTTGAAGCAATGTCTGTGTACAGAGTAGCAGCAAGGTTTCAAAGATCAGCTGGGTATGGTTTTACCGTGTTTGTGCAGTGGTAGCTGGGATAGGAAGAACTGTTGGGAGAACAGATGCTTGAGGACCCTTGTTTAGTTTAAAACTTAATTTTAGGTTGTAAGATTAAGTGAGCAGAGAAATACTTGGACTGTCTTCTGTTAACTCTCAGAAATGCTCCCTGACACTGCTGCTGTTCTGGAATGTTCCCCTACCCTTTGACAATCCTGGGCAGAGATAATTGTGCCTCCTTGTGTGACTGCGTTTCCACCTTATCAGAGATATCGCAGCACTCCTTGCTAGAAGAGATAGGGATGATTAGTTTGATGGGTGGCATTTTGTTTGTTTACTGAGCTCTAATAACCAAAGCTGTGGTTTCTGTCTCATCTTTGCTTCCATCAGGAGGTACATTCTGTCTTTTCCTTTACTAACTGCGGTATTGCAATACACGCCACCTCTTCCCCCCCCTCCGGGTTTTTCTAGAAGCGTGAGGATGGCACTGTCTGGTTTCCCATCTGTTGCCTGATTACATGCAAATAGAAACAGCCGGCCTTGTGAGCAGAGCGATACAGGAAGAAGATGGGGAGTGCTGCTCTGCTGCGATAGCCACTGGGGGAGACCAACTGTCTGCTGCTGTCACAACCTCTCCAGAGAGGCTGGCACGAAGCCCGGGCTGCTTTGCCACCTCATGCCTTTCCCCCCTCTTCTTATCTAGCCATGCCACAGCTTCCCAGGCTCCTGGGTTAGAGAGATCAGCCCCACCCTCCTCGCTTGGGCAGATGCTTCCTTTCCTTAAACCCACATAACTGCGTCCGTCTGGAGGCAGAACATGGGCCTGGACCCGTAGCAGGTAGAGTCTGCTTGTAGGCTTGGTAGAGGAACAGCAAGTGGGAAGGGGGAAACATAATGACCTTTATTTGAGGACTAGTCAAACTAAAAATATGTTTTAGGGGACTAGAACAAGGAAAAAATTCCTGCATGTCTTTTCCAGAAGTCAAACAACATGGTGTAATTATAAGGTTTAAACGGAAGACGTTTGTTTGTTCAGCCTTGAGAAAAGAAGGCTTAGGGGAGACCTTATCACCCCGGTCCAGTATGTAAAGGGTGACTACAAAGAAGATGGAGACTCCCTTTTCACAAGGAGTCCCATGGAAAAGACAAGGGGTAATGGGTACAAGTTGGACACAAGAGGAAAATGTTTCACGCTGAGAACAACCAGCCATTGGGATAATCTCCCCAGGGAAGCGGTGGATTCCCCAACACCGGACACATTCAAGATTCAGCTGGTCAGGCTGCTGGGCCACCTTGCCTAGACTGCTTTTGCCAAGAAAGGTTGGACCATATGGTCCCTGAGGTCCCTCCCAACCAGGGTTCTGTGGTCAGAAACAGTGCTTGAGGAGCAGAAGGTCAGAGGATGGTGAAGGGCCAGCTGCTGAGAGCCCCGGGCGGGTGGAAGGGCCTTTTCCTCTGCCCCTGCCAGGTGTGGTCTGCAGGGACAACTGGAGGTGAGGAGCCAGATGTTGGAAAAGGCCCTGCGCCGGATTCCCAAGTGCTTAATACCAGGGAAAAACTATGTATGACTTCATCTTTGCCTCCCCCGAAAGCCTGGGCACCCCAAATACGGAGCGTTTGCCTGTGGCCCTGTGCAGAGTTTTGACTCTGTAGTTCCTGAGGCCGTATTATCCCCCTCCGGGCCCACAAACGGGCCTCACCGCCGCGGGGCGGGCGGCCGCCCCCCCGGCCTCACCCCAAGGTGAAAGAGAAACCGCCCGCCCGCTGCCCCGCCCCCCGTTGCGATTGGCTCTGCCGCCGCTACGGGGCGGGAGAGAGGGCGGGGCGTGGGTTTCTCTTCCTTCTTTGATTGGCTGAAGCGCCGGGGATGATGCCTGTTAAAGCGGACCGCTTTTCTGATTGGTTACCGGTCCAGCGCGTGGGGGGAGGAGCTTGCAGAGCTCTCATTGGCTTTAGTTAAGGAGGGGCGGATCGGTTGGCTGCGGGCAGCCAATGATCGCCGGGCTTTTCCCGCCGGCCCCGCCCCCGGAGCGCTGATAAGCGGCGCGGGC
>VZSZ01008238.1:137198-156463 GCA_013398815.1 Ibidorhyncha struthersii
TGCCTATTTGGAGGTGGTTTCACCAAAAAAACCCAACAAAAAAAACTGAGCTTTGTGTTTTGTGCGGCTGATCTAGCTTGATAAAGAAGCAATAATTTGATTTGCGCTAATGGCGATTTGTCCATAATTGCATTGCTGAGATTTTTTTTCTGACCACTTCAGGAATGCTTATTTAAATATAACTTTTTGGTGATCTAATAATAGTTTTTGGCTTTTCTTGATGTACGTATTACTTTTGGCTGTTCGTGGGTCTGCATTTGGATGTTGGATTCTTGCTTGGCTGTTCATTATCTCAAGAAGCATTAAAATAGCAATGAAACGCTTTTGGGGTTAAATGGATGATTAAGCAGACTTCTGGAACAGCAAGAAATATTTGTCAAGCTTTGGGCCAGCTGATCTTGGTGGCATCTGTTCAGAGCACTGGTCTCCTCTTTAATGCAGTGGCTACTTAATCTGCTTTGCAGGGGAGAGTGCTGCAGCCCATCCTACAGTGACAATTAATGGCCCTTCCTGAAGCGTCCTGTATTTCGCTCCTTGAGACTTAAGAGTCATTCCTGCCACTGGCAGGGTTGGTATTGATCAGAGAAGCTATTAAAAAGCTTTTTGCTCAATTTGCACTTGAAATAAGTTAATGAAATAAATTCTTTGGAGTGCTGGTCTCTGCTTCCCTCTCAGCAGTATGCTGAAATCGAGGTGAAGTTGCTCTTAATAGGGTAATTACTCAGTAGCTTTGCATGTTACAAAGAAAATAGAGCAAATCTCAAAGAAAGGCGAGCCAGGCTGCCTGTCATCTCTTGGTTGTGTTAGAGCTCTGTACCGTACCTACTGCAAAGTGTGGTGAATACCATGCAGCTTTCTGAGGGCAAAGCGGCTGGAGCTCCACTGACATGAACCAGAATTGCCGGTCTTCATTTCTTCCTGGCTCTGTGCCTGGCTCTTCAGGCTCTAGGAGCTTGAATTTTTCCTCTTGATGATAAGTCATTTCATCTAGAGTTGGGGAAGTGTTGAAATTTCCATTGCTCTCTGCCTCATTGCTCTTCGTAAGCTTCAGTTTGCTCCCTGCATGTGTGGGAGCTGTAGCAGTAAACTGGCAGGGTTTAACCAAAAACTGGTATCCTGGTGATTCATAACCAAACACTTTTGCTCCTACCTTTTGGAGGCTCAGCATGGAAATCCCTTGCTTTATCACATCTTTCCTCATTTGACTGTGCTGGCTTGCTCTGGAGTTGCGTGGCGGCCGGCTGCTGGGGATCGCAGTGGTTCTGGCTTGGGGTTTTAGAAGAAGAGGTGCGGGGTGATCCAGGGTCTGATCCTGCAGCTGCTCTGATAATAGAGGATCCCATTGAGATGAGGAGCAGCTGCCAAGTCTCTCAAAGGGCTTCTGTTAAAAGGAAGAGCTAGAGCTGGGGGATGCCAGGAAGGAGGTTGAAGAATATTTTAAAAGGACTTGACTTACTGTTTAGAAATACAAGATGTCAGGACTTCTAGTGATGAATTTGGTGTGTGTCATTGGGGTCAATGTTTTTTAAAATTCCTTATCTCTTCAGTGATGTGGCTTTTGGTGGTGAAGCAGGTAATGTGTTAGTGTTTGATCCTCTTCAGGTGCAGGCCAGACCTATCGCTGCTGCATCCGTTTATGCCAAGTGAGGTGGCTCGGAGGTGGCTGCCAGAGTAGCCAGGACTCTGCAGGTGCTGTAACACTGACAACGGTTACGTGTTCTCTGGGGTGGGATGAGCTTTGTGGAGACTTTGAAGTTTCAATCAGTTAACGGCAATGCTCGTGCTGTTTGCGGCCTCAGTTGTTTCCTCCAAAGCCCACACAGAAGCACGTGCTGGTCAGAGAGTTTCCATGCTCGCACCCAGACTTCAGCCTGCCCAAGACTGGTGCCTTCTCACTCAAGATCCGCTGCCTGGGTGTAACCCCAGTCCTCATCAGGCATCGCAGGTCTGAAACCAGCTTTTCTCAAGCAAGCCACTGAGAAGTCTTTATGCCTCTTTTTTTCAGTATGACACTAGAAAAGATAGGTCTATTTAAATTGCAGCTCAGACTTTAATTTGCAGACCCATTGTTGAACGTAGGGTTGTGTGAGTGTGAGCAGGTAAGTAGTTGGTCAGCTGAACTGGTTCGTGCACAGGGAGGGAGAAGATGGAATATGGTGGAAAAGCAAAGTCGCGTTGTATGTTAGTAGTTAAGCAGAGTCCTTCAGTGTGCCCCTTATTAAACACGTAGGGGATAAGATGGGATGAATAGCTGCACTGGGAGTTACCTACCGACTGCTCTTCTGAGCAGTGTTGGAGGAGATTTCTTGGGAGGAGAAAAGGTAGCTGCCTGTCTGCCTTCCAAACACCACCTGCTTATCAGTGACTGGTATAGGAGAGGTATAGGGATGCCTGTATACATATACAGGTATGGGTGAGTGCAGAGATGCAAGTCTTCACCTATAAACCTATATGGTTTATTTGGAGGGTTCACAAGAGCTGTGTCTTGCACTTTGTGTTTCACATGATTAATAGAGCTTTGGTTTCATGGAGGGTAGTCTTTCTCACCAGAATTCAAAGAAATTCATCAGTTGTCCCACCACCACCCCTAGAATCCCAGAGTTATGTGGTGCCTTTTAGTGTTTCAGGAAGTTACTGTTGGCTGAGCTGACTCATCTAGATGGGATTTTGTTGCTTGCCTGCTGAACTTGTCTGTTTTTGAGATGTCCAGTTGTTTTTGCTGTGTGGATCCTGCTAGAGAGACTAAGTGAGCAGACTGCCAAATATCTTTATTGGGTATCTGAATGAAACCCGTGCCTGGTGTATATTATAGAGGCGGATGGGTGGGACACTATTCAAAGGCAATACTGTCTGAGTGCGTGTTTAGCAAAATGAAAATGTTTCTTTAGGAATAAAAATGTCTGTTTGCCACTTGAAAGTGCTGTAGGATTGCTGCCTACATGGTAGTGTTACAGCAGAGCTGTTAACAGGATCTTTGCCTCTTTGCTGCAGGTGTCACGTAATGAGTGTGGGGGTCACCTTCCCTCCTCAATCCTATTAGTTGAATATCGTAAGTGCTGCATTTGTTTTAGCCGTTGGTATCTGATGGGGTTTTGTGCCCTGAGGGATGGGTATAAAGGCTTTCGTTACTGAAATAGTGGTCCAGATGTTTGTGGTGTCTGCTCTTGAGTTTTCTATGCTGTTTAACACCTGTAGTTTTCCAGGAGGTGCTTAAGCAAATGATCAAGGGACACACAGGTTCATAATGTTTGTATCATGTACCCAACTTGAAAGTGAAAAAGCCCATCTTAGAGAAGGGGTATCTCGGTAGAAGTAGCAGCTCGGTTGGTATCAACTCTCCAAAAGAGAAACAAAACCCCTCAAGCAGGGATGCAGAGTACTGTCATGGGAAAATTGTGCTGCTGTGCTGTGTAAACAGCTGCTTTGAGCTTTGCATTTCCAAATTTGGGGATTCATCACTGTTAAGTAATTTTGCCTTTGCCTTTAGGGTTTTGCTGTGGGTAAGCAGGCTGATAGAATTAAAGGGTTAAGCCCAGGTAGGGAGCTGTAATGGGGAAAAATAGTCATGTAGGGACTGGTTGAGGAATGGGAAAAGCTTGAAGATGTCCTGCTGTTGCACTAGCCCGGAAGAATCCTGCCTCTGTCCTATGGAATCAAATCAGTCTTTGTGCAAAACACAGCTGAATACAATACGTGGCTCAGGTTTGGAGGCAAAGCATTGCAGGTGGCTTTGTTTAATGTAGAACGAGTTTCTGGCACAGTAATTGGAGCCCATTCATGGTATTGCAGTCCTCAGCTGATACAGATCATACCTTCAATCTAAACTTGCTGCTCCCAGTTTGTTAGCCTCTGGATACGGGTGTGGGAAAGGGGAAACAAAGGACACATCTATAACTAATCTTGACTTGTGTTGACATTCTGTGGGTGAAACAAGTTTTTCCCTGCTTTAAAACGCTGGAGATGACATTTAAAAACAAATTTGCAGGGGGAAGGGATGGGACTGTGCAGGCAGTTTAATCTGTCCCTTCTGTAGCAGAACACTCCAGAGGAACGAGGAGGCTCTCAGGTCCTCTATCCTGGATGGATTTTTATTTGTGAATCTTTCTTTCAGCTGGGGCTTATCTGACACAGTTGCATGGACCGTAGCAAAGTTTTCAACATTTGTTGGGTGAGTGGAGAACTGAAGGAACCTGGGCACCTGTTTGTGCAGAGAAGAGACAGTTCTGTGCCAGGTGTGGTAAACGTTTTACTGTCTGACTGCATGGCGCAAAGGAAAAAACAAGTACTTGGCCTAACACTGGGAGAGAAATAATGTCGAGCACTGAAGTGCAATGGGTTCTCTTTATGCAAAACTCAGATGTTGAAATACTGCGTAAATGGCAGTGTTGACTACGCTGAGCTGGTCTTGGCACTTCCCTCGTGGCTCCTGCAGTTTAAGATGACAATACTGATTTAGTGGGATTCACAGTTGTACAAGAAAGATCTCCAAGGAAGACCAGTAGTGTTGAACTTGTAAAAATATTCCCGCTTGGAATTTATATTAAACAGGCCTTTTTGCATTAAAAATTAAGCTTGTGGTGCTGCCATTCAAACCACCTGATAATGCAGGGTTGACTGTACAGGAAATGAGGAAAATATCAAAGGGGGTTGTGTGGTTAGCCCATTCTTTGAAAATAACGGGAGATAATTGTTTCCATGCTTGCCTGAATCCTGCTGCACGACTCTGGGCAAGCTGCTTCTCCTCCCTGTGCCTCAGTTTCTCATAGTTTGTGTGCCATCCTTTCAGGCTGGAAGCATTCGGGAACAGGAATTACAGAGTTTGTACGGTTCCTGGCACGCTTGAGCCTGAGGCTGCTGTGTGCGACTGTTGTATGCATAATGCTGTTGTGCTTACGCTGTTTAGGCTAGCTGCAACGCTGAGCTAATATTAGCTTTGGTGTCCTGCTTCCCAGTTAGAAAAGACACTAGGAAGGTAATCAGAAGGTATATCAGATGTGGTGATTTATTTTCTTTTTTTTCCTTGCTGAAAAGTTGCTTCAGGAGCTTCACGTTGGGCCCTCCAGGCAGATGGCTTAACTGCAACTCGCCATAAAGATGACTGTGAGCATGGGAGGAGGGCTTGTCAAAAAGCGTTGATGTGATTTGTGTAGTTATATGTATATAAAGGTCAGGAAAACTTCTTCCTTGTTTTTCACCTTGTCTGTAACTGTAGAAATATCTAGGATGTCTTACTCTGTTTTCATTTTACTTTATCTGTGCTGGAAGGTGTCCAAGGGCTTGAGAATCAAAGGTTTCTCATCTTGAGAGCAAGAGCTCTGCCTTATGCAGTGATCTTAATTCCTAGATGCTTATCAAGAACTGACTTAAGTAGGGTTAACAAAAAAGGGAAAAAACCCAAGCCCACAGCTCTATCTTCATTGCTTGGGTTTCACTCTTCTGATATGGGTGACATGGGTGATCCTGGTAGCTCCTTAGTCATCTCTGTTCTCCAGGATCAGAGTGAACCAGTTCTAAAGATCTAATGTTTGAACAAGTTTTTGCTTGTTTCTAAACCACTCTTATTGTTCGTGAGAGGCTGCCTGCCCATCTGTTTTTTTTTTCCTAGTCCTTACTTAAATTCCAGAGTGTAATGCCAGTCCAGAAGCGCTCCCAGCCTGTATCAGTGGGTAAGAGATGGGTTTGCTTGAAGATCCCACCAAAGTGGTGCCTTGCATCGGGCCACATTTAGGAAATGTGCACTTCAACCAAAGACTTTGAGGATGTTGAAATTCTTCAGATTGTTTTATCATTTGAAAAACAAACTTTGTAAGTTAAAGGTGAAGAGTTCAGCTCTTTCCCCCCATCAACTGGGTGTTCAGCTTCAGTTTCAGGCCTTGAGCTGTGTTGGAGTGAGTTGCTGTTTAACAATATCTGCATCCAAAAAAAGAAGGCAGCTTGAACTGCTGGTGTCCCCTATTAATTTCCTTCAATGATATCTGCAGATGCTGTGTCCTTTGGGCAGCTCTCTCCAGCTGTACTCTGAACGCAGCTTGTAACCAGGGGAGTGATTACAAAGCCTGGAATTTCTTCCCTTGTGCTCCCAGGCCAGCGGTGAAGACCTCGGGGCCGGTGCAGCGAAGCCTGCAGGGCAGGTCACTGCCGGGTTGTGTCAGATGGGAATCCAGCTCCCAACCTGGTGCAGGATCTTCTTTGCCCTTGAGATTTTCCCTTTCCTGATGCCCCCCTCTGTGGGTCGCTCCTTTCTGTGTCATTCAAGCACTGAAGCAGAGAAAGGTTCTGGTGGGTTTTTTTGAGAGAGCTCTGCTTTGGGAACAGCAGGTACTTTTTTGGGGTGTCTTTGGGCTGTGCGCGTACGGTTTGAGCAAGAGTCATGAGGGGCAGTGTGGTTTAACCACAGCTTCTGCCTCCTCACCGGAAGGTGCAATGGATTTCAGTGCTCTGAGGGTTTTGCATTTCTGTATTAATAATGTTTACTGAAATGAGCAAAGAGCTATGAAATCCCATCCTGGCATGGGTGTGAATTTCCCTTCAGTTGTAAATCTTCTTTAAAGGCAAAGGGATTACAATTTTAAAATACTGAGAGAGAGAAAGGTAGAATACTTCCTTTGCAGAGACTTGAGGTGAAAGGACTTGGGGCCAGAAGTTACTGCTGTGGACATGTTAACTCTTTTTGCAGGAGCAGCTGGGGGTTGTGTATATCATTACTGTTTAATGTGCCTATAAATTCCAGGTTCATTCTCTTCTTTGAAGCCCCTTAACATTGAAATTGTTCTTTTTCTCTACCCATACCTATCAATTGCAACAGGTTGTCTTACTACATTCTTCCCTGATGCATTACCACTGAACGTAACTTTCCTTTCTTGCTTTTGGGATAACGTGAGATTTTTCTTTTGCTAGAAGATGCGGGCTGTGTCCAGCCAACGGTTGCTTGTAGTCGTCCCGCTGCCTGACTTGTGCTGGAGATCTCTGCATCCCTGCTTGGCTTCGTTTTCTGGTGGGGTTTTTGTGGAGACCCCTCGGGTGGTGTGGATTTAGAGCCTCACTTGCCATTTGGTGCCTTGAGTAAGCGTGTTCGGGCAACTTCTCTGGATCTCCTACTCCATTTCTGGTTAAAGCTTGAGATCTTCCTCTTCTCGCCTCCAGTTAAAATAACCTGTCTGTAGTTCTCTTTGTGGAGACGATATTCTTTTCCTCTCCAGCATCTGTAAACCTTCCTCTCAGCACCTTTCCAGCTCTTGATCTTGCCTTCATTCCTGTCTCAGTAGTTGGCTCTAACCATGCTGTGAATTCCTATGAAATGCTTCTATTTTATAGCACGTTTGCAGGTTTCTGTAGTGTACAAAGCACGGGATTTTAAGTTTCATTAAGAACTAGTAAAACTGCCTGTTCATCTCCTTTTAGGCTTTCTGGGATTCCCAGAGCAAAAGCATTTATTCCTTGCATAACTCTGCGTTGCTTTGAGATGGTGTGGTAGATTAAGGTCCTCTCCGGCAGCGCTTTTGCAGAAGCAGCACGCAACAGCAGCACTTTGGGGTGCCACGAGGAAGTGCCTGGGCTGACTGCGGTGGTTGCAAGTGTGGCTTCTTAAATCTTCATGTTTCTTCTGAATGCGGAGAGTGTGCAGTAAAGGCACAGTGCTGGGAAAACGCAATTCTTCCTGGAAAGATTTTTTTTTTTTTAGTCTTTGCTATGTTAAAGATTGGGATTGTTCAAAAATAACTGATGCTGTTACATTTCCTCAGTGCAGCGGTCAGGACACACAATTTCCTTTACCTGCTCCACCTGGGAAAAAAAAAACAACTGAGGATATATTTCTGAAGCTTGCTTGCTGCTCAGAACTTTTTGTCCTATTTGGCAACAGCCTGTTGGGTAACTTGATTCACCAGGATGAAACTGCAGAGAAATTGAAATGAGATTTAAACGGGTTATAATGTCGAAGCTTCAGTTTTGATCTTTATTTCACTAAGACTTCCGCTGCATGTCACTGCACTGGAAATGCTCCGTTTAAATGTTTTTGGTCCTCAGAGGAGATAGATTTTCTGATCAAGTGCCGTCTTGCAGAGTGAGGTTAGATGAAGTGCCATTCCCTGATGTGGATCACTTTTTTCTTAACATCCTCTGGAAGTCCTGCCCGTGTCTCTTGTCCAGTTACATTTTAAAACGAGAAGAAGAGAAGGGAAGACACTGGATTCCTTGCTGTGTTCCAGCCTCTCCTCTTGCTCTGTCAGATGGGAGCCAGCGAGCTCGGGGCGGTGCTGTGGCCAAGACCTGCTCTACACCAAAACTGTTGGTTAGAGCTGCAACTCATTAAGCAGCACAGTCCTTCAGGTGGACGTATGGTGCTCCTTGAGTGCTCTGCCATGGTAGGATAGCTTATTTCCCTTCTGCTGTAGGAGCCCGTGCCCTGGTGACTACCACAGCAATGCCAGCGTTGTGTCCCTGCTGCTTGTGCCGCCTGAGCTCTGTCCGAGTAGCTGTTGTGCAAAAAAAATGTTTCGTACAGAGATCTCCCAGCTCGATTGTCTAGGATGATGTTAAAGATCAAGGAAGTGGTGCTGGGGTGCGGTAAGGGACACTGATACACATCCAGCAGCCTGGTTTGGTGTGAATGTTTTGTCTAAAAGATGTTTCTGTGTCACAGGGTCCTGCTGTGGTTTGACAGACCCATGAGAAATTCAACTCGGCCATTTATGTTATCTTACTGCCCCATCCCCCAAATCAGGCGCATCATAATAAGATGATGTGTTGTAAAGAGCATTAAAAGGTGTAGATGGGGGAAGCTGATACAGAACTTAAATAATTAGCAGTAATTTCTGTTACACTGGGGTAGAAGGTATTTGCATGAGTTAGTTATTGACAGAGTTGCTTAGGTTTCATCCCGGCTAAGCTTTCCATGACAGATTCTCACTTTGAAAGCTTACAACTCTTGCTTGAGCCAATAAACTGAAAACTGCGCCCAAAACCGTTAGGTACACCTCGATACTGCAGAGTGCAGGGGAAGCGTCCCTGCCCGGGGAGGCCTTGGACAGCCCATTGTCCCATGGTTAACTTGGAAGCTGATTATATTTAAACATGAACTGTTCTTTTATGCTTCATCACTTCAAGATAGACATTTGCAGGGACATATTCCAAAAACGTCAGGGTCTGAACAGCATGTCCCTACATTTCTAAACATTCTTCTGGTATTAAAGGGTCAGTTTCCCCAGGGTGAAATCTGGAGAGGGAAGGAAGAAAATTTTACAACTTTAAAGAAAGTAGTAATGGGAACTTTATTTTTGCTTGCCGTCGTTTTTTGATTCAGCTGTAAGTATTCCTTGTTGAAAAGTGACCCCAGAGATTTTTAAAAGTTCACTAGAACTTATTTACTCTTTTTTAGATGCAGAAACTGGCTGGCCTAGAGAGTGTGTTGAGGAAGCTCTGAGCTGACTGATTTTGATGTGGTTGGGAAAGACTAGGGACGCTGCAAATTGAGAACTCCAGTCCTGAAAACTTTCTCCTTCTAAATGCAGGCATTGCTCCAGTCTCTGACTTGTGGCTGCACGAGAGCCCCATGCAGCAATTGGAGGCAGCCAAATGGCTCCTGGAGATACGGCGACGGTTCAGTTATCTGCAGCAGCTTTACTGTCACATGAAAAGTAAAAGCGCCACAACCTGTCACTTCTCAGCTGTGGAGCTCGCTTGGACCCACTCCAGAGCTGGTGGCCAGGTGGCAG
The DNA here is from genome assembly GCA_013398815.1 of Ibidorhyncha struthersii. Taxonomy (NCBI): domain Eukaryota; kingdom Metazoa; phylum Chordata; class Aves; order Charadriiformes; family Charadriidae; genus Ibidorhyncha; species Ibidorhyncha struthersii. Next base: position 146,912 of record VZSZ01008238.1, read on the forward strand.
CTGTGCAGGCTCGGTGCGGAGGGATGATAATAGCACGGAGCTGTAAACAGGACGCTCCACCCTGCCTCGGCGCCTCTCACTCGCCCTCCTCCTCGTACCCGAAACGCTGCGCTGTGCACGCAGCCTTTGCACCGTAAGGAGGGGCAACCTGCTCCCAGCAGCAGCCTGCCCCGTGCCCTTCGGGCTTCTCCGTGCTGCTTAAAAACAAACTGAATTGTTCGGTAGCAGAGTTGTACTTCATGGAAAGGAACAACAGTTCTTGCTGTTCATACAGGAATAGCTTTAGATGTTTGTCGGCCATCGTATGCAATTGATGCAGTTGTCACTGTAGGGGGCCACGTCTCCTCTGCTCTCGGTCATGTTTATTCTCAAGGTCCTTTCAGGCTGGTTTTGACTGTCGTCCTCTTGAAGGTTTGGAGGATGAAGGTGACCCCAGTCACTCTGGATGGGATGGTTGTATCAAAGGGGGCCTCTTGGAGAGCTCTGGGAGGGGACGTGTGCTGGCAAGCAGTGTGGGAGAGGGGCTGCCCCTCTGCAGTAGCGTTCGGTTCTTCTGCCAGCAGCCTGGCTGGGGAGGGCAGCGTGAGAGGAAGAGACAGCTGAAGTCATACGTAATGGAGCTGCAAGTAACATAGCCTGTGGGGGCAATGAGGCACTGAAGAGGAAGCTGCAAATACTAACGAGTTTCTAAATTAGAGTTAGTGGTAGCTGACTTACTGTTAACTGTTGGGAGCAGGGAGCGTGCCTGGAAATGCCAGCTGGACCCAACACAATAAGCTTTTAATCCGGTGTGGACCTTATGAGGTGTGGCTGTCCTGCGAGGACTAATGCTTCTCTCGCCCTCCCACGTGGCTTTTTGTTCCTACCCTTTTCTCACCTAGAACTCAAATTCCACTGCTCAAATGGTATTTTAGCTGATAAAAAGATGTGTTTAACAGGCCATGTCCCTGGAAGAGTCCCAGCACTGAGCCTGCAGTGAGTGCCGTAGCACCTTTGTATACAGAGGTATTTGGCAAACACAACATAGTGCTTAACAGTTTTGATGCTGGTTTTAGCGTGGTTAATTCGCTACCTGCCTGCCATGCCCTCATTCTGGGGAGGAAGGAGAGAATGTGTGTACACAAAGCACCTGGAGCAGAGCGCTCTGCGTGGCCTTAATATCTTGCCAGGAGGCCACAGGGCTGGTTCTAATGTGCGTGGTAATTTGCATGTCTAATCAAAACGAAATGCAAACAAACTTTCCTGCTGGCTTGAACTTGCCTCTTTCTTGCTACCTTTTTGGTTTTGGCGATAACACCTTTTTTCAGCTGCAAGGGTGAAGACAGGGCTGCAGAAGAGGGCAGCTGTGTTGTCTGCCCATGGGCCACGTGTCGATCGCATGGAGTTTGGAGCTGGCCAGGATGCGATGGAGGAGACTGGGAGGGCGAGCAAAGCGTGTGTGCTGTGTCTCTCCCCTTGCCAGAGCCTGCCAAGAGAGACGCTTGGCTCTCCATCCTCTCCGCTGTTGGCTTGCGATGGGATTGCGCTGGTGTGCATCATTGCTGACACACAAACTTGTCATATTTACAAAGCTTTTCTCTTAATCATGTTTCAGCTACCTTTATGAAAGTAATGTCTGAACAGGCAACGTGGCCATCTCGTGGAAGCTGGGCAGACCTAGAGCTCCTGGATTTGAGTTTGGGCCCTGTCAGCTATGGGTTATGACAGTGAACAGATTTTTACTTTCTGGTCTTTGCTGAATGAATGCACGCACCTGCTAACGCACCAAGTGCTCATGTAGTCCCACTGGAGGATCCAAAACCTTGCAGACGTTCTCTTGGCTTCCTGGAAGCGAGCAATAGCATGCTTCCTTGTGGGAAACTGGGGCACGCAGGCTCCCTTTTGCTGTTGGGTTGTACTGTGGGTAAGAGCCTGTGTTCTCTGACTAAGCATTGAGCTCCAGCTAGTAAGAAATACAGCCTTATAGGCAGCATAGTGGTGGGGTATTTTTCTACAGTGTTCATGCAGAAGCACTGCAGACATGCCAAATATTTCACTTGGTTGTGTAGCAGCTCCATCGAGTTCGACTGGAATATCTGATCGATGATTTCAAGCAGCCACTTAAGGGCTGCAATAAAATCTCTGCTTCTAGAGAAGCAATCTTGTGGTGATAAGCGTGAATACGGGGCTCTGCAGTGGAGCGGAGTGAGTAGGAGGGCAGTCTGGACAGTCAACCTGCCAGCCCTCGCTGGCCTGCTCTGCTGGTGTTTCTGTTGCTCGTTTTCGATAGCTGACTTGGAGCAGTGAATCTGCCCGCGCTGTGGCTGAGCAGCCGCATGCCCTTGGCAGGGAAGAGCTGCTGCTCTCGTGAGAGTGGGAACTCACTGGGCACGTTAGAAGCAATAGGACTCTGGTTTCCAAAAAGTAAATGGACTTCTCCAGGCTTTGTGTGCTATTTCCCTTCTTGTGATCTTTGCGATGGATGTGGACTTCTAATTGTGATAGCTGTAGCTGAATCTTGGCTTTGGAAGTCTGACTTTCTTTTCTTTTCCCCCTCGTCTAGCTAGCGTTCCCTGTGCTGCTGCTGTTGAGAAGACCTGCCGTCCCCGGCAGCCCCGTGTGAGGCGCACCTCCTCGCTAGACACCATCGTGGGCTCCTACCTGTTGGGACAGTGGCCGAGGGATGCTGAAGGAGCTCCCGCTTTGTGCATGAATGACAAAGCCACCCAGGTATAAACACCTGCAGACTGCCCTTGAAGCCTCTGGGCCAGGAGAGGGTTGCAGAACTGAAACGAGTTGGGTAAACTGGGGGTGAATAGGGAAGGCATTCCATTTCCATCTGTGCAGCTGCAGCTTTCTAGGAAGGTTTCTTTTTTTTCCCCTTTTGCTTCTCAGCTTCAATTGATTCCACTTCGGTGCAGAGTTAGAATTTTCTTGGCCTTGTTTGGAGGCAGATGGCCTCTGGCTTGCTGCTCCAGTACTGGCTCAATGCTACTTTTTTCCTGGCTTGCAGCTCTGGGCCAAGTCCTTATATAAGGCCGGCAGGCTGCGTGCCACACGCTGCAGAAAGTCAGGGGTGCTCCCACAGAAGGGCTCGCTAGTGCGGACGGCGCAGCTCTCTGCTGCAGAATGGAAAAGCTCCAGACCTCGAGGAACTCTTAGCAACCTGTAAATATTACTGTATGGCAGCAAACAGTGCTTGCCTATCTGCAGAGGTGACAGAATTTAGAAGGATAAAAGCATCCGTTTGCTTAACAAGTCGTTTATTTAGCACATTCAGTCTCTGTTAACTCGCTGTTTGATCTTTGCTATTCAACAATTTATTACTGGGCTGTTTGCAGGAAATTCTCAATTGGATTCCAACTTCCATTGTCCTTTTCCAAAGTATTCTAGCCTGCTTTTGTTTCGGTTCTAGGGCCCAAGAGTGCTGCTGAGGGCAGAGGGCATGCTGGAAAGGAAGGGAAAGACTTTGTCTAACTTTATTTTTGAGTCAGGGAAGCACACTCTTCCTTTCTGTTGTCATCAGCAATGGAACGCTTAACCCCAGTGTTTTGGGGCTAATTAGTTTTTCTTGCGTGTGGCCCTTTTGGGGAAAGGGTTGGAGAAGAGGGGCACCGCCTTCTTCCTGGAATGGAAGATACCACTGTGTTAATTCAGACTGTGCTGCGTGTGGAGCTGATCGCTCCTCTCGGCAGTGAATGGGCCAGGTGTGCCGCAGTCTTTCATCGGGTATCTGCAAGTGTCTTCCAAATGCTAATTTTGCCTTGCAACATGCCTGTGAAACGAGCAGTCATCACACACAAACCTCTCTGCGTGTCAAACGACCTGTCTGTTGGACAGCCGGGAATAAAGTCCTCGGTTCTAGACCGTCCTGTGGATTAACAAAATGTTCCTCGTCATAACCTCCAGGACTTTGCCACTCCTTCCATGTTTTCAGGCTTAATACTTATCAAACTTGGGACTTTCTCTGCTAGCCAGTACATGTTTACTTCCCTCCTTATTCAGCTACTGATCAGCTGTTTTGCAGAGCTCTGTAGATTTGCTATCGTAAGGTGGTTAAGTGAGAGATACAACTGCAGGTGCTCAGTGTGGGGGTGAGGATGGCAGCACTGTACATGATTGGAGCTTGTGGCTTTATCTTGCTGTGCAAAGCTTTTTTTTTCTCCCTTTTCTGAGGAAGCGGTTTTGCCACAGTTAGTACAAAAGGTTCTGTAATTTCCTTCTGCCTTGACAGTCTGCCTGTGAGAGGTGGGAGGTGTATCTGCTTTTCACTTTCAGGTCTTCCTATTGCAAACAGCATCTTTTCTTCCTTTTTAGGCCCTGGGGATTTTGTGAGCACCGGTGCAGTTCTCGGTGCTCTGGGTATCACAGCAACAGGCTGCAATAAGAGATTTCTCAAACAGGGCTCAGGCGGCTTCCAGTGACTCGAGAAGAGTTTCCATCATGTCCCGCTTTGCGGGACTGTTCTTAGCAGCTGCAGTTCAGCTTCCCACAGACCTGCCTCTTGAAGTAACGTGGGACGGGGCTGCGGTCTTGTCTCTTAGACCCTTGCCTGTTCTCCTTAGCATTCTTACATGCGTGATCTACTGGGATACAAAATGACACAACATTTTGGGATAACAGCCAAACTGTGATGTTTGAGTTGTTTAGGAGAGAATATTTGAGGTAGGAAATGAGATCAGATGTGCCATGTGCTGAAGCTGCAAGGCTGGTCTTTGCCGTGGGATTTCCTATCGCCTTGGCCTGTTCCCGGGCTCTGTCTGGCACGGTTCAGGGGTAGCACAGGGATGGCTGTGACTAAAAGCTCTGGGCTGGGCAGGACCTCAGAGCAATGGTTCAGGCTGAATGGATTTCTTCTCTCAAACCAAACTGAACGCTGTAAATCGAATAGAAGAACTTCTGCGTCATGATGTCTGCTGCTTACAGGCATTACAAAACGGAGACCTAGACAACAAATGGTTTGAGCTGTAGGGAACGCAGTGTGCTCTGCTTACAGTGGTGTGCATAAGGCATGGGGTGGGGGGGGGTAGTTCAGAGCCTGTTAAGTCAGGAGAGGGCTGGATTTCTGCCTAGAAATCACCTGTATCCCTTTACAGAAGGGAAACCTGGTACCTTTCTAGGTAACTTGCCTTCTTCCTTTGGTTTAAATAGATTTTAAAACCTGTTTTGAGAGAAGAGGCTTCTGTCATCCTTGTGACTCAACAGGGTTGTTTAAAACAGCTGCTGTTCTTGCAGTAGCCTCTGGGGAGATCAGTTAAGCTGCTTGGAGAGAAACTGTTCTCAGGCCCTTGCACCTTCTGGCAGGCTGTCACTGAGGATGGAGGAGGGAAGTATCATCCAAAGCCTCCCACAGAAATGGCAGGCAGCAGTGACGCAGGGTGAGCGTTTTGAGAGGCACTGAAAAGTGATGTTGGGAAAAAATGATGGCTGGTCTTGAAAATGATGTGCCTTTGGGACTGTTCCGATCCCAGAGTCTCCGCTGAGAGGGCTGAGTTCAGTGGAAGGAAGTTCACACCCTTTGCTGATCAGATTAACAGCCCTTTCTGATTTCCATTGATATTCAAAATGTGGCTGTTGCTTGGAAAACAGCTGTGTAAGGTGGTGCTGAGGCTGGTTTTCTGCATCAAAAGAGTCAGCTGAGAACCGCCGGCCCTGCAGACAGAGGGACGTGAGCTGGAAAGGCAGCTGGGTTCTCCCAGCGCTCCGGCGGCAGCAGTCAGTCTGCAGGCCAAACTCTGGTTTTGGTTATGCCGTTGAACTCCGCTACAGGAGCCTGAGGTCTCAGAAGCAAGTTGTGTGTTCTCACAGTTGGGTGAGGCTTTTCCTCTCGGTAATGCTTCTTCGTACAATGAGTGCCTGAAACCCTACGTCACCGTTCACCAGACGGGAGCCTGTGCAGGCGGCGCACGGGGTGGTTGCAGTTGTTTCTCCGGAGTAATGGCTTGGTGCGCTTTATCTCACCAGGTACTGGTGGTGATTAAGCCACTGACTTGTGGGCAGGTCTCTTGCCACGTACGTCTGTGAGGTCCAGTTTCCCGATAGGCACAAATCTGGCCAAAATGACTTTGTTTTGGCCAGTATAAATAGATGGCTATCTCTTAATGCACATTACTGAGTATGGTACTAATGGAGGGATACAGGACTTTGAATGGGCAGTAGTTGATGACTTATTGTTGGGGCTCTACCACCAGTCTCTAAAGCAGTAAATGTTGTGATTATTCTCAGCCGTGTTTCTCATCACTTCAGACTCCAGTGTCCTGGCATGATGCGGAAGTGGGGAAAGCCAGCTCCGGTGCTCACAAGCGTTCTGCTTCTTGGGGTAGCACAGATCACCGCAGAGAGGTAAAATAGACCACTCCCAATGCTTGAGCAAGATCTGTGTCACCTGCTAATGTATAGGAGGCTCCTGCTTGCTTGGGAGGGGAGTGGGAGGACAGGATACTATTGAAGACGAGACCGTAGCCCTTGCTCTCATCTTTAACGCTCTGGTTCAACTAAAGACTGATCTCGTTGGCTTCCTCCAGCAGGCAGCTATTGTAAAGTAGCTCCACTGAAACTTGATGCGTTTCTTGTTGGTGCGGTGGCGTATGCGGGTTCCAGCAGGGCCTGGTTCCTAACGCTCTGTAGGTAGGAGGTAACCCACGTCCACCAGAGGAAGGGCACCGGCCATGTTGCAACGGGGGAGTTTGTGACGAGGCCTTGCGAGTATTTCTGGTCCGTCCTTTGAGAGGTGGCCGGAGCTGCTGCTTGTGTGATTGAAACAGTCTCTATTTGGGCACTTCCTTGTGGGTTCAGGAGAGGGGGAGGAGAGAGATGAGGCACGATCCTTTTTGGTGGAGGTGTGTTGGCTTGTCTGGTTCTGTAGCTGAAACTTTGTTTGCTAGATTGCCAAACTGAAGCAACAGCTCCAGCGAACAAAGCTAAATGGCAGAAGTGGCAAAGAAAAGGAGAAGAGCTCCCCACTCCAGGGCGACCATGCTGTCCTTGGATCGCTCAGGGTACGTTCACATCTACCCCTGCTCTGCTGTCACTGTATGTCCTAGTGAGGTGGAGAACAAGCTCCTTTGGGCAGGGGTCCAAGCTGTTCTCAGACTTCTGCTCTCATGTCTGAGAAGGGAGATTTTATTTTTTTTGTCTTCCCCCATCTCTCCAATGTGTCCCTGTGCTTTGATCAGCAGTCAGTGAGTTTACATGGCTCTGCTGTCAGTCTTCTCCCGTCAGCCCCCTGGAAGGCTTTGGCTGAGCCCTGGAGAGCTGTGGGAACAGGGTGTAACTGCTGAGTTTGTGCAGGTAGAATTCTCACTTCTTCGATTCTGCATTGTTACAGGACTCTCCTTCAGGCTTCCTCTCTCCATCTCCTATTTTGAGGCTCAGCCCCTGCTTGCACAGGAGCCTGGAGGGGCTAAACCAGGAACTGGAGGAAGTGTTTGTGAAGGAACAGGGAGATGAAGAGCTTTTGCGGGTAAGTGAAGGTCACGAGATTGCCCCGAATCTTCTGGGTGGTCTTGGAAGTCCTTTCTTCTAAAGACACTGCCTGTATCTGTTTGTTGGCTGTGGGGACAGTCTCTGTGTCTAGTTTTAGTTTGTTGTAGGCGTGTAACTATCTAAACAGGGTCAAGCGGCTCCTGGCTTCCCTCCTTAGAACTTGCTGGTGCTGTGAGAGATCAGCCAGTAGTAGTTTCGGGAGAGATGGTACCTCATTGACAGCTTTAAGACACTTAGACCGGCATCCAAAGGCTACTTTGTACTGTGCGCGTGTGGGAGAAGTGAGCCCAGGCAGGTAACGAACTGAAGGGCGTTAGAGGATACGGAAGGGCCAGTGCCCTGTTGGTTGCAGAAGGCTGTCTCACTCCCCAGAGTATCTGCATCGAGCACCCCGACTAGTTGCTATCTGTAGGTGCAGCTGCTGTTAAACCTCTTCACTGGTGACAGGCCTTTCTCGCTCCACTAAAACTTTCCTTCCTCCCTAGATATTGGATGTCCCAGATGGCCACAGGGCTCCAGCGCCTGCCCAGAGAGGCTCCGGAGACGCGTCCCTGACTCTGGAGCCCAGCAGCGGCAGCTGCAGCAGCCTCTCTCTCTCCCCTTCCCCTTCCGTTCCGCTCCGCCTTTCTCCACACACCCCGGTGAGACTGGCAGCAGAAGAGCCCTCCTCTTCGGCGGAGGAGCTGCAGCCCGATCCAAAGGAGAAAGGTAAAGGCTGTGAAAGCAGAGGGGCTGGAGGTCAGGGGAGACGAAGGGGGCCAGCGCTACAAAAACCTGGGTGCAGTGGCTGCTCCCTGTCTGTGCGCTGGGTTGAAGCTGCAGCTGAGATAGAAGAGAGGGTCTCTGCCAATTTGGCTAAACTGTACTGGACTTCTAAAGCTCCAGTAATTACCCTCCAGGTGGGTGGTTTCCAGTACTAGATGGAGGATGTGAGCTGGGGACTACACAGCTGAATCGCTGTGGCTTTGGGGTATTGTAGCCTGCAGCCCCAGGGTCTAAAAGAATGTGTTCCCTGTTGCGTTAGGGAGTTGTTGGATTCTTTTAAAAATTTCTCACAATCTATCTTTTCTTCCCGGCTAGAGGAGGGCAGCCCTTCACCAGTCCTGGCCTTCGCTTCTTCTCCTCGACCCAACCACAGCTACATGTTTAAACGGGAACCTCCGGAGGGGTGTGAGAAGGTCCGGGCCTTCGAAGAAGCTTCGTAAGTGTAAGGGGTCGGTGGCAGAAGAGAATTCGTGTGAGGGAGGTCCTGTGGGAGGGTGCTGGGGTGGGGACAGCTGAGGTGAGGTGGCTGCAATTGCCACCCCAACCCTGTTGTGGAAGTAGGGAGCAGCCTCCAGGAAAAACGTTCCCGACAAAAGCGTGGCTGCTCAGGCTCTGGTGAGAAGAGCTGAACTGCCAACCCTTGGATGCACTCAGAAGGATCTCCTGGTCCCTTGTGGTAGGTTTTCTCAGCCAGCAGAGCCTCTTGAGGAGAAGCGGTGGTTCTCCTATAAATAAGTGTGCTTTCAAAGCAAACCAGGCTCTTCATGCCACCCTGTACCTGGAGAACAGTCCAGCTTGCAGCAGAGGCAGCTTTTAAGTCGTGCTCGTTGAAGCAGGCACAGCTCCGGGTGTTTTCCCTGGGGCTGCTCAGTGCCCTTGGGAGTGTCTGTTCCTAATCGTGTCCACTCTGTCCCTCTCCTTCAGCTCCCCCAGCCCCGATCAGCGTTTTCAGCCTTCCTGCCCGGATAAGAACAAAGTGCACTTCAACCCCACCGGTTCTGCCTTCTGCCCTGTCAGCCTGGTGAAGCCTCTCTTCCCAAACGTGGGTTTCCTCTTCAGGGGCTTTCCAGCTTCTTCCAGCCCTGGCACGGGCACATTTACATCCTGCCAGCCCACAGCCCCCGCCCCGTTCCTTGGGGTGCGGAAAGATGCTGCGGTAGAGAGCTTCAGCGAGGTGTCCAAGTCTCCTTCACTGAATTATGAACACTGGAAACGCAGCCAGCCAGAGGAGAGCGTCGTCTTCCACAGCTCTCTGGTGGTGTGAAGCTTTTGGGAAAGCTCAGCAGCAGCAGCAGCAGCTCTGGCTCCTCAGGGCATCTCTGC
>VZSZ01008239.1:0-21821 GCA_013398815.1 Ibidorhyncha struthersii
CGAAGGGAGAGCAGTGCGCTGGGCGGGGGGCGCAGCAGCCTCTGCAGAGGTTTGCCTCCGCCGTAGCCACATCGGGCGGCTGGAAGAGCCGTCTTGGCTTCCCATCAGATCCCCGCGTGAGGACCATCCCCGGGTCGTGCAGGGATGGTCGGTCCTGAAAACGGCTGCTTTGAGCTCGGTGTGGCGAGGTGCGACTTCAGAGCAGCCGAGGCTCGTTTTAACTCTGCTGGAGTCTTCAGGAGATGTAAAACGACGTGTGAATTTCCCGATAAAGTGAAGAAGGCTCTAAGGAAATCTGCTTTACAGCAGGTCCCCTTGTAAACTGGGACATCCACTTCAGGTTTTAAGGAAATGAGGAGGAGTAAAATCTTTAAAATGAATCCGATGGCATCTAAATGAGCAGATAAAAAAGTGACATAGATACCTGTGAAAACTTTCCACAGTTGTATCCTTACTAATATAGTGAGATGAAAAAATCCTTGCTACCGGGGCTTGTCTGATAGCCCCCCAGTGGAATGGAAACTCATCCATGTTCGAAAGCAACAGAAACCTGGTATGGTTTGGCTCACTGCAAGGTGGAGGCAGACTTTTAGTGCATTGACAGGAGGCTGCTTTTCTAAGACTTTATGACGTAGTGCAGAGTATAAAAGTTACAGATCACGTCCTTTGTATTTTGGTCATTCAGGAATTCCAATGTGAAATTGATATATTAATCTCGAAGTTAAAAGTGGCTCTTTCCTCAAGCCATTAAGGACACTTGGAATTCTCCAGTTTATTAACTTCCTTCATGTGGGGTGGTAACTGCTGCATCCTTGGCTCTGTCCTAGTCACTGGGGTTCACGGTACAAGATATAGGAAGGAATGACTTCTTCGACTAGCTTCTATTTTCCTGTTGTCTTCCTTCCCATGTGAAAAAAAAAAAAAAATTAAAAAATCCCAAACAGTAAACCCAAGCTTGCAGCTATTTACATATTCAAGAAAGTGATAGTGTGTTTCAAAAATGTGCCAAAAGGCTAAATGATATTATAATGGGATATATTCTTAAAACTGCTAAGCAGACACAGAATTAGGTAGCTTTTTAAATTCAAATAATGGAAAACATCTTGTTTATTTAAAATCACTATTGTGTTTGTAGATATGTCAGTTAAGTGTATCATATTACAAATACAGAGAAGCATTGAAGAGGAGTAAACATTCTTTCTCCAGAATTAAATTGAAAGTTTCTGAAAACAAAAACCTGACTTCAAAAAAAAATAAAAATCCCTTATTTCATCAACTCCAGTACTGCTGGTGTTTTAATGTTATAGCTTCTTAATGAACAGTACAAATCTGTATCTGTAGAAGGAGTTGAAATAATCCTAAATACTGAAGTTGCTGGTGTGATGACTGGGGTAGTACCTTGGCACATTGAGGTCAAGAAGACAAAACTTGCTGCCAAAGGTTTTGAAGACTCTTTAGACAGTAAACATTGGGGTATTGCAATATCAAGTGCCTTTGCAGACCATCTTCTAACACGGTGGACAAACCCAGAAATGTAGGTATGTCTTACTGGTAGGCTTCCAGCTCTCTAAATGTGAGCGAGCGCATCCAAGCCAGGGCCAGCACCAGCTCAGTGGATCTGCAGTTAGGTATCGGACATTTGCTCGCGTTCAGAGCAGAGGTCTTGATTCAGTAGCTGCTTGTATTAACATCTAAATGCAGTTGCCTGTACATTTCTGAGTATTTCCGGACCAAGTTGTGCTGGACTCTTAACACTGTGGTTGTAAAAACAGTCTTCTGATACTGAGGTCTTAAAACTGAGTGCTCTAGAAGCAAGTTGCAAAATGGTTGATAATCCATTTACCCTGCCCCACGAGGGTCTGTGTACTATCTTCAGTATTTACTGGGTACTGTATCCTGCACAAGCTTGTACAGTGAGCGTGTAGTACCTGGCTGGTGGATAGTTCACCTATTCCAATGGTCAGAACACAGGAAACTTGAGATGGGGGAGAGGAATTGGGTTGCCAAACCAACTGGCTTTATTAGTCTCATTTGTTATAGTGAAGAATTCACTGTTCTGCCAGTGTAGTTCAGCCTGCTCGGCGCGTTGAATACCATCAGGCAAGCCAGGTAATTATGTGCTGTGTGTGTGGTGGGTACCAGGCTGTGGGTGGCTGGTCTCTGGGCCAGTGCTGCATGAAATACTTGTTTTGAGAAATTGGAAATGGGAGAATGGTATATAGGGTGCAGTAGTTCAGGAGACACTCTTCTTAGTGCTGCATCCCATATGTCTGTGGGTGTCTCTCATCTCACTGGTGAAGGTAAACGAATTGAGCCCTGGGGATTATGTACGCCAGGCACAGAGGATGTCCACTCTTGCTTCTCTACCTGCCGGTCTGTCTCCCGTCTCCTAGTTCCTCATCCCTGTTGCATAAAGACAAGTTCTTACCAATAGTCATTGTTGAGTGATATAACCATTTATTTGTGAAGGCCCTTCTGTTGGGCTGACCACACAGAACGTAGTGTTCTTCAATAGGAAAACAGTGATTTTTCTGTAAATAAGATGACCTCAGTATGTTCTGTCCTAGTTCATAATGTGAATTTGTCGGTATTGCACAATCAGTTGTCTTTGAGCAGGGATTTGATTGCACTGAAAATCCTGAAGAAGTAGATCTTACGTAAACATACTCCGGATGTATATTGGTAGCCTAGATTATTGTATACATTGACCAAGTCAATTCCGTGTTAAAACCACCACTGCTTTTACTGTTTGCTGGGACAGGGGACGTTTGTATTTTTGGGCTGTGATGCAGTCATTGCTTAGGCTGAAATGAATACACTTGATGCTAGACACAGTATGGAAGCTGCAGAGCCATGAATTCTACTAGGGGTGAGAAGCTGGTGTCCTGTTAAACTTAATTCCTGGTTTATTAATGGGTAGTCTCTCCGTAACTACTTTCCTTTATGGCCTTCTGTGCTGTGGACAAGTATCCAAATTTATCTTACTAGCTTTTTCCCTTCACTCTTCCTGAATGATAAGGAATTACAAGGTAAAAGCTTCTCTAAGATCTGCTTGTCTCTGTCATGTCATGTTAATCAAGATGTCTTTACAAAGACTTCAGCTTTTCTTCACTTTTGTTGGACTATATTTAGCATGTTATCTTCATAAAGGTGGTTATGATATGTGTCAGTTTGAGATGGCAGAATTAGAATACTAGGGTTCTTCAGTTGGCTGGAGAATATTGTGGAAGATTAGTATTTTAGGATGTACTTATTAGCTTTGTAGTTGCCTAGAAATAAGTATTTTATTTTAAGTTTTGGCAGTCGGGAAAATGTCTGTGGCTGGTCGATCCACTCCCAGCTCTTACCCTTTTTGAAGGATGGGGCTTTAGTCAAAGGCGTTTTTTTTAAAGCACTGAGGATGCAGGCACCTATTTTGAAAAGAGGATACTGTAGTTGTAGGGGAATTGACAAATCATGCTGATTCTAAACTGTAGGATGTAATTATTTTTACAAAGCCCATTTGAAGCTTTTAAAATCTAAAAATATGTGAGAGTCTATAGTGTTTGAACATAAGGGATAGACAAATTTTGCTGTGGAAACTGGTTTTGGTTTGCTGCCTGTTGACTTGCTTTTTCAGGTGTTTCCAAATCAGGGTCTTGTCCTTAAACTTTTCAGTTTCCTTCCTCTAGCTGAGTAACAAGACATGAACACTATAAAGCTGTTAGGAGCTAGAAGCATTGTTGACTGTTGGATTTGACCTGGTTCAGGTTCTTGAACCTGTCTTTTTCCCTCCCACAAGGCTTAATGATAGCTTTCCCAAAACTTTGTCTTAGCAACAGTTCCATCAGCTGTGCTCCTCTGACACATAAATACTGCAGGTAATAGAGCAGAAGGTACAGCTTCTTGGCAGTAGTTCAGTGTCACTGCAATTCCTGGCCATCTTGCTATCTTAGGGGTAAAATGAGATGCTTATTGTGTGAAAGCAATGGCAGCAAAGTAGTTTATGCTGTCTTCTGTAGCAGCGTGGAGAGCGTCACAAAAACAGACCAACATCACTTACTACAGATAACACCCACAAAACCTGTTTATCTGAAAAAAAAAAAATTAGTAAGGTATAAATACCTAGACAGGTGGACTGTATGTAAATCAGCTTGAAATGTTTAATGAACTACTTTGTCAGGCAGCAATGTGTGGAGACCTCTACCATGCTTAAATTATCTTCTGTCATGGTAGTTTTATGACCATGAAATAAGCATGAGAAATCTAAACCAGCTCTTTTGGCCTGGCAACACATAAATGAGTGTCCTGACCACCACGGGGGCTGATTTCCGTGCTGATCTAGTGAAAGTATTTGTAATGCCTTAAGGTTGCGATTGATCTGTTTCAGTATTTCCATATATTACAAAGACTATATAGACCAGCTCTTTGAGTGAAATCCTAGTTCTGCTGAAAATAAACATTTAAGTCGTTCACATTCATCATGTTGAGATTATTTTTATTCTCAGTGTCTCAAGGCAAACATCAGATGAATGCTTTGTGTTTGTGTTCTTGTGACTTCTGTCTCCCAAACAGTGCTTGCCCTACCACAATTCCCATTATCTTTGCAGGACTCATAACCAGATGTCAAGCCAGAACTTGAGGAAACATGCAGTCGCAAAGCCATAGAGATTGCAATAGCTTGAAGTACTGTAACATAACTCTGTAAGCTCCTAGCTGATGACTCTTTAAATCACAGCTTTCCCAATCTCTGTCTATGCATTAGTGTACTACAATGAGAAGAGCATTATCTCGGGATGTAACACTGATTTACGAGTAGTTTCTCATTAGTATAGGTGTCTGGGATGTCATTTTAGCTGAACCTATGGCTTTCCAGTGTATTCCAGATGAGTGACCATCTAAACAATGCAAACGCTTCGTACGCATTAGAAACTTAGTTTGTCTGCTCTTTTAGATTGTTGGTCTGTTGAGGCCTAAAGTAATTACCAAAAGCTGATGTCTCTTCTAGTCCGTAAGTTATAGTTTAAGAGGCATTTACCAAGGGAGCAAGTGTGGTGTAGAGATACCCAATGAGGCTGAGACTTGATCTAGAACAGAACTCACATGAGCATCGGTATATATATGCACACTGAAATTAAGTGTGCTTTTGTTTTAACAATGTGCCTTTTGTATCTGAGACAGTCCTGCACTCGAGAAAAATCTCAGGCTTCCCTGTGTGTGTGGTTATAGTCTTAGTAACAGGAAACTGTAACAATGAACAAAGGGACAAAGTATTCTGTATTATTTAAAGTAAAAACAAAAATCAGAGTGCTCCGTCTTTCTTTTTTCTTTTTTTTTTTTAACAGATACTGTGTTAAGTTGAAATGTGTATATAAAAACCCTACTTAGGTGAAAGCCTTCTGTGAAAAAAATTTGCAAGAGCATGCTTTCCAGTTTAGGGTTTTGTGCTGTTTTTCTCCCTGCGGGGCTTTTTCAGTTGTATTCAGCCTGAAAGGTAAGGTGCAATGGGTGTGGAAGCATTGCACTATGAAAAATCCGCTTTTAGATCTAATTTTGGTAATAGGTTTCTTTTCCCCATTCTGTTGTGAGTGTTGTAGTTTTTATTCTTTCCAAGACCAGGCAGCGTGAGGTCCACCAAAATTAGTATTGTGTTCAGGAGAGGGAGGTTAGAAGGTCAGAGGAGAGAGGAGGCTAGAGGGAGCTGTGGTTTTATTCCACCTGGGCCTTGCACCATGCGGTCTTGGGCTCTGTTGTATCTACGCAGAGCACTGGTAGTGGTGTTAATGTCGTCTGCTCCATTCTGCAAAGTAATGGAACTGTGTTTGAATACTGTATTGATTTTCTGGAGCTGCATCACAAATATGCTTCTGGCAAGACACGGCATTCTGACACGCTTCTCTGGTGGCTAGTGGTGAATGCCAGTCATCATTAAAAAAATTAGTCAGGGGAGACACTATTTAAACATGCAATAGATGATGCTGGATTGCCAGATACAAGCATATATTGACATTTCCAGTGTCNNNAATAATTTTGCATTCCCGGTTTCTTGTCCGTTTTTTTTTTTTTTTTTTTGTAGCTACAGATATCAGGTTAGCTAACTTAAGCAGTCTGCATCACTTGTTTTGACTAACAGCTTTTACCTGAATAAAGAGGGAAGAACTTGGAGTACATCGTTCCTCTCAGGTTTTTCTTCTTCCTCCATGTACATGCAAATGATTCACAGGCAGTGTTTTGTCGATCCTTGTGACTGTATTCTTTGTCAACATCTTGACTGTTAAGTTTTCACTGAGCTTTCGGGGGCTGCTTTTTCCTGTTGTCTGCTGCAGCACAAACGTTTGTGCAGTGAGCCACATCAGTACTGTAACCTGGCTGACTGCATGGCTGTACGAATACAGGGGTTGGCGCAAGGGAAGTGTCATTACAGGTGGGATAGACCTAACTTCTGCTCTGGCAGTGTCTGTTTATTCTGGTGGGAAGCGTTAAAAAAGATCCAGACTCAGAGCTATCCCTGTCTTGAGTTTGCTTCTCGCTTTTAAAGCTGAAGTCTGGAAAGGTTTGGTTTTTTTTGATACTGCCCACTATGTTGAGTCTCAGCTTGTTGAGAAATGGCATTTTTCCCCTTTCAGTAGTGTGTTTTATAGTAAAAAACATAATAGGTAATATTGCTGGGTTTAGAATTCGGGTTTTAAAAATGCTTTTAAATTACTTACTCTGTAAATAGTAGGCTGTAGTCTTGAATTCATAGTTAATCTTGAAGCTATTCTTTTAACAGGACATATAATGAAATCTTCCTTGAGTTTTGAAAACTGAAGAATGAGCTTTAAATGATCAACACTTCACACTGAAGTGTTGATGAAATAAATGATCTTTGACATGTACTCGCACAATTCCTGCTTCTTGTGGGGGTTCATGTCCTGCAGTCTGCTTAGCCCTGGCTTGCCTGTACAAAAATCTAACAGGAGGTCCTATGTGCTATTGGAGAATCCAGTGTTTCCTCCAACACATGACTTACTGTGCAGTGTGCAGTCATGTCAGGGCTTCTTAGGGTATGAAGTGTTTTCCATGCCAACAAAAATAAGCTCATAGAATAATACATGCTGTGCAGCCCTGTTGTCAAATCATTGCATGCAGTAACTGAGGTCCTAAGCAGCTATTTGGCCATTTGACTTTGAAACTGGAACACCTGTGCTTTTGCACTAGCCATATTTTTCACTGACTTGTGTGTGACTAAAAGAATTAACCTGCAATTAGACAGGAACAACTTTCCCTTGGATTAACTTACTTTCAGCTTCTGGATATTGACTTTGAAGGGCTTTTTCAGTATACGTCCTCCCATGTCAATATTTGTTCTTGTTCTTTTACAAAACATAGAAGGATGTCTTTAGCAAGCCTACTACCCAGACGTCCAGAGCACACTGCATCTAGACGTACGTGGAAACTGGGTTTCTACCAGGGAATAATTGGCAGTGCTTGGGCAATGGGTGATGTTCTGCTGATCTGAGTCCTGGGTAGGCTTGGTTTCTTCAGAAGCACTGCATAGCTCAGATAGCAGCATGTCTGGCTATGCTCAATAGTAAAACTCCCAGGATTTTGGGGAAGTTTTCTGGAAAAAGACACAGGTGCTGAAGCATATGGTTAAGTAATGTTCCATTTTGATGGGATTTCTGTGAAACGTGAGCACCAAACTCTAGATTCCCTGAGTTACCTCACATCTGAATGCGAATGCTGTCCATGTCTCTTACAACAGATCTTAATGGGCCGCTCAAAATCTGAGATAATTTTTACTGACAGTTATGTATTTGGTGACCTTAAATGTGAAATATGTCTTTAATAAAAATCCTCCCTTTTGTCCACATTAATTAGGAATTTTTAAAATCAGGTTGGAAAAAACGCTAGAATAGTTCTGTTATGGGATGGGGTGATGGGCATTATAGGGGACTTTGTATAACATCTGTGGTTTTTATCATTGGCAGAATTTGATAATGAATATTATTCTGCAGTGAACTTCTTAGACAAAGAAAACAATCTGCTATTTCCCCAGTTGTTCTTACAAAGAACAATTTTACTTAGCATGAAAATACATTTAAAGAGTCCTTCTCTTCTGTTCCATAGTAACAACCTTAAATCCTAGATTTAAAGAATACTGCTGCTCTTGAGTGCTGAGAGATGGACATGGTAATCCTGGAATCACTTGCACTAACTGAGCCTTTACAGAGAAGACCCAAGTCTAGATCTTGTAAAGGTTGCCTTCTGTTTGACCTTCTTTCTTGTCTTCATGTCTTGCTACTTCTGCCACTGGCTATTGCCTTCGTAAAACTCAAGACTTTGCTGTCCCTTACAGCAACACGCGTAGGATGTTGCGTATGTTTCTGGAATCATTTGGAACAGAATAGCTGAACACCCTGGCGGGAGGATTCTGTCCAGGAAGGGTATTAACTGTCAACACCATATTCAAGTTCATGGTGGTTTTACAAAATCCAACCGTCCAAACAGTTCTGCAACCTTGGAAAATGCTATTTATGTAGTGGGAACCTGGAACAGGTGGTAATTTGATTTCCTGTGTGGCTCTGGACAAATCCTAATGAGTCTATTTAGACCCTAAAAATTGCTGACTTGATGATCCTGCAGCTTCCACGTGATAATATTTCTCTGAAGTCCCTCAGGAAGAATGGGTGGAATTTATGCAGTTATTAAAATACAGACTTTTGTTTTCACCTTGTACAAGTCCTGCTAGCTTTCTTATTGTAGAGGAGAAATATTGGGAGAGATAGAATGATGATTTTAGACTGTGAGTAAGTTAACTGATTTTTGGAAAACTATGTCAGAATGTTGCCTCATATGGATACCAGTTTTGCAACAAAGTACATGACTATGTGCTTCTCTTAAGAACTTGATGATAACACACAGTTTATGATTAGCATTGCTGGTTGTGATCACAAACTGAAATTTTGTGTTTCACGTTTGAAAAATGCAGCTAGTATTCTTCTATGAGAAGAATTGTTCTTTGTTCTATTGATCGAGAAATATTGCTAACCAGAGTGGCACAATAGCAGTTAACCTTCTTCATTGAAACTTGATAGTCATGGTGACCTGCTTATGTCACCTGACACCTTTATGAAATCCATCAGAAAAAAGAAAAGGATTCTGGTTTCGGATACCATTATGCTTATAAACTTATATGCTAGAGGTTTGGGAAATTAGGGGTCATGATTAAACTTCCCACAGAGCCGATTAAGTAATGATTAAAATTGATGCTGTAAACTTTAACTGGCAGATAAAAAAAAATTTGCTGTAAATCATCTTGTCTTATATGTATGCTGTTCATCTTATTGAAGAACCATTCCTCTTAGTTTGCTTGTAAACACTGAGATTTTTTTGCAATTAAGTATGGTGTTAGTACCTCCTACTCATGGCATTCTATTTACTAGGTTAGGTGGTCTTATATCATAGTATGTATACCGTTTCCAAACACAAAACCTGTTAGAGAGTGGGAAATGGCAGTTTCTGCTACATGGACTTGTATTTGAAGCTTCAGTTAAGCCTCTTTTGGAAGTAAACATGTGAGCACGTTATGTGCTCCAGTTTGGGAAGACTATACCATGTTTAGCATACATGAGTAAAATGTTTTTAAATACAGCTTTCTTTAAAACTGACATTGCAATGCAAGCATTCAGTAAGTAGCTAATAAACCTGCTTGTTTATGGCATCTGTTTATTTCATGGATACAGAAACACTCTGGCTTAGCTTCTTACATTTAATACCTATTCTGACATTTATGCGAAGGAGTGGGTGATGGAGGCTTTTCTAGTTCTTGGTTCGTACCTGGGTTTTGAATACATTGAACCTCACCAGTTCATTCAGGTACCATGTAAGGAAAATAAATCCTGTTCATAAAGAAAAGTCATACTGAATGTTATAACTAACTAGCTCTTAACAAGCACTAGTTCCTGGTCTTTGATTAGATGCTTCCTAACTGTGGTAGCATGTATTTATTGCTTGAATTTTTTATTGAACCTCTAATAGACCTCTAATATAGGCACTTCCAATTCCATGTGTAATAGCTAAGAAAATTCCAGTGTTATCTGTCAGACAGGCATTTGAGGCAACACTTCTGCACAAACTGTATGGTGTGCATTTTGTTGCTCAGTTTGTCAAAATGCTGAGCAGTTTCCTGAGATCTGATTTTTTTTTCCCCTGTAATTACACTTCCAACAAGTAAAGTAACTTCCATCTGGGTAAAACACTGATACCTACCTGCTGTCTTGGGGTTAGAATTACAGTCATTGCCTTTCTGAAATACAAGCTGTATTTTGAAGTATGCTTTGCAAGGTGGTTAATAATCTAGTTCCAGTACAACTAACACGTAATACTTTGTCTTTACCAGCCTCCACCAGCACAATCAAAGCAAGCGCATGAGCTGTAAGTGAAGAAATGTTTCTTTATGTGGTTTGGATAGCAATACCCAAGGGTAATACTGATGCAGCCACTGTGTTTCCAGCATGGTCGCCTTCTTTATGAACTGCCCATCAGTGAGACAGCCTCATCCAGGTTTGGCCATTCCTTTCCAGCTGTTGGGGCCCATCCCCACGGCACAGTACTTGGCAGAACCCCTGGGCTGACCCGCGCTGTGCAGACCTGGGTACCTATTCCCTGTTGCTGGCTCTGCAGGGCACCACTTGTTCCATTCACCGTGTGTGGTCATACTGGTATATTTAAAATCGGGTTGGGTCCTGTATGCGTGTTGTAAATCTCACCATTACGGTGGAAAGTTGCCTGACAATGCAGGGCACGTCACTGGAGGAGATAGGGTTTGGAGCCATCCTAGGAATGTCTTCAGTGATCTGAGGAGCAAACTGCTCTGGAGGCTCATCAGGAACAGTATTTGGGTGTCCTGCCTTAGGAGGAATCTCACAACATGTGTGGCATATGTGTGGTGTGAACAATCAGGGAAATGGAGATCTGTCACTTCCAGTTACAGCTCAATATAGATGCAACCACTGCTTCCAAAATTCAATAGTGTTTACTAGGCTGTAAGTTATCAGAAGGGAGGGTCTTGCCGGCATGGTAATGACACACTCAAAGTGAATTAAGGAGGCTTTATAGCTCCTGCAGTGCTCAGTGGGATGATTCAAATTGATTTGTTACTTATGAATATAAAATTAATTTGTTTACCTTTCTAGGAGTCTAATTCAGTTCCGTGATACAAATGAAGTAATCGAATTCTCATCTTGTGATGTGGACCAGTGATTCTTTTTGAAACTTAGTATGCAACTGTAGCAGTCTGGATGGGATTGCAAATTGTTTGAAGATCAGTTGATGGTGACAGTGATTAAATGCATGTGTAATCAGCCTGGTTCATTCTGCTCGCTCCATATGTAAGTTCTGATACTTCCACTGGTGTGGGTGGAAGCATGACTTCAGCTTTGAGGTGTGTGAGGTCAAAGCGCAGGTCATGGTAATGATTTATTTCAGGGTGTTTATTTCTGAGAGTTAAGTGTAAAAGCTCTAAAAACGGACTATTAACTGACAATTTTTTAATGTTAAATAAGGGGTTTGTGAGTTTTAATCTGGAAATGAAAGGAAGGACAAGTGCCAGAGCCACTGAAGTAAAAATCATTTTCACATGTAGAAAGGCATGTCAAAATTAGTAACTTGGAGATGCAGAAAAAGGTGAGGTGGACTTGGTTGATGGGGTGAGAAGTGGTAAGGAAGTGTGATAATATGAAGACCTACATGGAAGCAAAATGGAAGTTTAAAGCCAATAAGGAGGGTAACAAAAGAAAACTGGTAAGAAGTATTCCAAAGAGGGGTTGCTGAAGATTGTGGTGCCAAGTGAGGAAAACTTTGCTATGGAAATATGTTTGGGACAAATTCCAAGTGTCTCATAAACTGGTAAGAAGTATTACAAAGAGGGGTTGCTGAAGATTGTGGTGCCAAGTGAGGAAAACTTTGCTACGGAAATATGTTTGGGACAAATTCCAAGTGTCTCATAATAAACAAGGAAGATACGTATCCCTTGTTTTTTCTGTAGTGAACAAGTTCCTGAGAGATCTAGTCTTTAGAGTAGCAAAATCATGACTAGTATTAGTTGAGTGTTTTCTCTCAAAGATGATTGGAAAAACAGCAGTTAAGCTTGACATCATCTAAAATTACTGATTTTTAAATAATATCACTGTTTACCATATAATTGCTGATTATCTTGTTGCAAACACATGATGAATTGAGTCTATGATTTTGTCTTCCTTCTATTCCTTTTTAGGTTACAAAATTCTCATCGGCCTCTATTGTCAAATGCCCCAGCTTTGTCTGTATTGCCTCATACCTGTGAAATACAGCCATCAGAACAGAAATAGGCAATGACAAGGCTTGATGGAGCACACAAAATCATGTTGAATGTCAAATTAGAAAATACTGCATTTACGTTGTCTACTTGAACTCTGCCGTGTTTTTATGGAACTTAAGCTAATGTTGGATTGACACTCTTACTATTTCAGTGCTCTGCATGACTGCCTGTCCTAGTGCTAACCCTCTGTTCTTGGTGCCTTCTTGTTTTTCTAGCTGTGCACAGTTTCACTTGTCGGTGCTGCTGAAGAATTTCATTACAGCCACTAAACTGATCTAATCAAACTGTAGGACAGAGGGTGTTGATTTTTGGACAGTCTCGTGCTTTTATGTCGGGACAAAGCAAGGAGTTTCAGTCTATCGATTGTTTGAATGCGCTACTCTGTGCATCACTTCCACCACTTCTACTGCTACCTTCTATCCCACCAAACAGTATGATTAACATCAAAGAGTCTTCATGTGCTTGCAGGGTGCTGTTTTTCCCCATCTATGCCTCAGCAACAGCACCTAGGTTGCCCCATCTGATTTGGCTTAATTCTCGCCTTGTGTAGTCAGCATCAGTTGGTCTAATTAGTTATTTGTGAGTGGCAGTAACAGCCCTTCTCACAAACTGAAAATTGCTTTGCAAAGGAAACTACTGAACTTTAGATCTCAAAAAGTCCTTGAACTAATTTGAGGGTGTCTGTGAAATGCAACAAGGAGAACATGCCGGATGGGAATAGGCTTGCATTCTGGAGATGGCAGTAGATTTGAAAGTTTTGTCCTGTCTGGAGCCTTCCTCCTCATCCTCCTCCTCTGCTGCCCTGGAAGGCAAAGTGCTGCTGGGCCAAAGCAAATTTGTGCTCTCCCCCTTTCTGCTTCTGTATTTGGAGAGCTTGTTCTGATGGTGGAGGGGTTTTCTTTCTTTCTGTTATTTTTTTCTTTTTTTTTTTTTCCTTAAAACTGTAGGTCTTGTAATGGTTCTGAAGACTATAGATACTGTCCTTGAGGACCATGTCTAGGAGATGTCTGTTTATTTAAACTCAAGAAAGTTGGTGGTGCAGAGCTCAGGACACTGTAACTTACTGATTGTATGACTGTGTTAAAGTGCTGTGCTAAGCAACTGTAGAAGTTCAAGCTGAACAGTTAAGCTGCTTTACGTTCTCCCCTAAAATATTTGCATGAGTTCTGTAAGAGTAGTCTGACTAACACACAATTCCACTGCATGGGAGATTTTAGATGCAGATCGCAAAGGAAAGATTGCCTCTATACAGAGATTATCAAGCAACTAGGGGAATTAAAAAGAAAACCTGGTTATCAATAGCTTTTGAACCTTTCCAAACTTTTTTTTCCTGACAGGTATGAATGACATTATTTCTTCCTTTGCCACATTGTGCTGTATAGGCTTTGTTCCTCTCATTTCTGTTTGTATTGCAAGTGTGGCAAAGTTGCTTTTCCATGCTGTAGAATAGAGAGAAATGACTATTTTCAGACCATTGCCTGCCTGTTTCTTATTACAGATGCATCTTAGCTTAGTTTACTGTATGTGAGGGCTGTTGCAGGAATGTCAACATCTAGACTGCTTTCAGAAATGTCTCATTAGCCTATTGTTCCTGGGTTCTTTGTTCACAGAACAGAACCTGACATTAGGTTGTTTTTCTGTTTGCTTGTGGTTAACACTTTCAGTGACTACATGTGGAAAATAGCTATACATCTTAAACCTGATTGTCTAGTCATAAAGATAAAAAGCCTCTCTTGACTTCATTGACAAGAATTTTTGGACAGGGCAACATCCAAGAATAAAACATGACTGTGGATCAATTTTTGCTGTCATGATTACTTCGTATTTTCACTATAGGTAAATGCCTATCCTAAAATTCAACCTAAGATAGTTTAGCTGCTCTTAAGTCATTAAAAGTTGCTGATTAGTTCTCTCTAATCTTGTAATTTAAAAACAAATTTAAGGTAAAAGTTAATTCAGAGGTAATTTGTCCACTTACTTGCATGATTTAGAGGAATAATCACTTGGGTACCTGGAAAAATTCTGAAGATGCCTATATCCCTGGAATAACTTAATAAACTGAAGTGAAAAGCGTGAAGATAAATCTGAGTACTTGTCCTTGGTAATACGCTTTTTGTTATCTCATCTGACTCTCAAAGCTTTCACTTGATTCATAGTATGAAAATGAGCTTTTGAAGGTTGGGTGGAAGGTCAAAAAAGGAAAACCTTAGAGAGATGGACCTTCATGCAGCTGTTGGAGGAACTTTCATATTCAGTGTCGAATTCTTAGTGTGGATGTTTTCTGTAACACTTCGGCTGGTTGCCTACCTGCAGATTTCAGCAGCGTGTGATAGTTGGGGGTGTTGGAGAACAGGCATTTCTTAAAACCCCACGGAATTAAAGAAGTGAAAGCAGATCCAATGTTTATCTGTTTCTTCCTTTTTTAAAAAATCAGGTTAACATTGCACTGTACATATCCTCCTGGTACCTTTTTTACTCTTTAGTGCAAGCAGCTCCATGTTCACTGACATGATACCAAAAATTTGAGAGTTTGTTTTTTTTTTTCCCTTGCTCTAGAATATAAACCTTGATTTTAGGTAGTATCTGTTTTATTCGGAAAACAGGAGTTTGCGTCTTAACTGGCAAATGTAATTCAGTGTGTTCTGTTTTGATCAGGACTTTGAGGGCATGTTGGCTCTGCTTGTTAGAGCTCAGCAGGAATGCCTTTACCATTTTGGGAGCCCCAGAAAACAGTGGTGCTAGACTGCGAGTTGTTCAGATGCAGTTAGGGAGGCAGACTTCTAGCAGACATTCAGCGTGGCAAGGACAAGCAACTGTTAAGGTACTACCTAGGTAGCAGCATGAAATGCCTGAGCTACCGGTGTAACTGTGACTCACATCTAAGGAAGCCAAATTTTACTGCAGAATCCTGTGCGCTATGTCCTGCTCTTTCTCTGAAGGATGTGCCTGCGTTTTCGTGTTTCGGTTTTTGCTTTCTCCAATTTGTGAGAAAGCAAACATGATTTCTTTGCTGTTGATTTGGACATTGAGCATTATCTAGTAAGACCCATCTGATTTCACTGTATTGTGGATGAATTTTGATCCATTACTTGAGTGTCCACTCAATTTCCTTAACACATTCAGATTTTCGTTGTACTCTGGGAAATAGTAACGCAACTAGAGAATTCATTTAAGTCTTCTCTACTGATATCTCAAACTTGCTGTGGAAATTAAGAAAAGAATTTAAACATCTGGCATGCAGTGAAGTTAACACTGACCTACTAAAATAATTTATTCCACCAATCTCATTAATTTTAAGTTAATAAGTTAAAGCCTTCCCCACCTGATATTAGGCGTATGAGGACTGGATGAGACAAAAGATATTTGTGGTTTCAAAGTGCTTTTGCATTTCCTGTGCCTTGTGATACGGTGAGGGCCAAGGAGGACTGCAGGGAGGTTGTTCCTAATGCAAGATAATTGAGGACAGAATCTCTCTTCTTGGTGTGCTTAAAGTATGCTCGCTGAATTAGTGACCAGCTATGTTATTAACACACTTTGGCATATCCTTGAGGTGTATATGTGTGTGTATGTGTGTGTGTAAAAATACTGATCGGAGCATGTTAAAATAAATATGACAGAAAGGCCATGAAGGCAAGTAGTACAAAGAAGAGTGTCAGAGACAAATCCTTAGGGGACAGCTGTTTAAGGGACCCTTGTTCCTGATGTTTTGTAGAGCTTTCCCAGTCAGTGAGATGCCTGAATAGAAGTGCCGGTGAAATAGATTGGAAAAGTGTATTTTCTAAGAGGAAGGGAGCCAGGGAAGAGTTGATGAGGTCAAATGAATGACTCGCAATGAGGCAAGAAGGTAGGTCTGAGGGATGGGTCAGAGCCAGGTCACCTGGGTCCTGGTCTATGACTCCGTCCATTCTCCTGTGCCTGGGTCTGCCAGCACAGGTGGTGTCCTCTCCTGCCACCACTGCTGTCATGACAATAAACTCATTGTGCCTGGCTTTTCTTGTCCTCTGTGGAGAGTGGGAACCGGGCACTGATTTGTTGTGTGCTTTGCAACTCTGCCAGCTTACATGCTGTTGATGTTACAAAATTTTAAGACTGTAATCTCTGTGCTGTGCTATAGTTAATTTGAAATCTGTGCTGGGGAAGAAGCTCTTTACTATTCTAAAGTTTACCAGTAACTACTATCCTTCACTGGTCTCTTATGAATGGGAAGCTCAGACACAAGAGGAATGAGTTTAAATGAACTTTCTCATTGCTCTTCATAATTATGGGTTTTGGGTTTGGTTTTTTGTTTTGTTTTGTTTAATAGCAAGAGCCTTATTTCCCCAGGTATGGTAATCCTAGCTCTTGCGATTTTATATGATGACTATAAATTGTAAGTGCTGTCAGCAACTGTCTTACAGTGCCAGCCTGTAGGATACCTCTCTGCCTTTCTTCTCTCCCTTCCCCCTCTGGAATGTCTCATATATGGGCTTCCTGAGTGTTTAGTTGAGATTGGCACATACAGAGCGGTTCTTTATTTTCCCGAACGGACTATTTTATAGGATTACATGCTCATAAAGATGCTGTCCACATCAGTGGATGTGCCAAAACATTATGAGAAGGAGTCAATTTCAGAAACGTTTCCTGCCCTACATTTTGAAGTTTCCTGCTTTCCCGACTTGCCTCCTGTATCATACAGAAACCGTTACTCATTGATACGAATAATCATAAGTAGACAGTTTTTCTACTGATGAAAGTCCGTAAGTACTGACTTAATTAGTTCTGTCTGCTCATAGGTGTCAAATTTAGCCTAGCTTGTATAACATTATATTCTTTGCACCTAGCTGTATACGTGTGTTTTGCATATACTTTTTAGCTCATAGTAAAATGTTGTGAGTTCTTTTTTTATTTTTTGATTTTTTTTAAAGCCTAGGATTTTAAGGTATGCAAATAGAGTACAACTGTTCCCCTTCCTGCCTGAATTGGTCTCCAATTTCAACTAATCTTTATAGGGACATTGACATTTCAAAGATAATAGATTTCTGAGAATTTTATCACAATAAAAAGCCATGTCTAAAACAGTGCTAGTTGAGAGAGCAAGAGCTCAAGTTCTAATAGTCACAAAGGAATCTCTTGGGTCAGATGTTCTGCCCCAAAATGCAGGAAGGTTTCAGATGGAAGTTTCCTTTTGTTAGACACTGGAGGTCGAACTGTGAGAATTTTGGTTTAGACCAATTTTTTTAATTCTGTTTGTAAAAGTACCTCAAAAAAACCCTCCCAAACTTGGTAAGGAAGAGGAAAAGGGGTTGCCCGTCATCACCAACAGCTTGTTATTGAATGACCAGAGTGTGGAACTGTGTGATATGCTGTCTTTTTAGGATGATACAAAATGATGCAGGTGTAAAATTGGATGAATATGAAGTTCTCTGTCACAATCCACTGGACTGGGTATTGTGATATTCCTGTTACGTCTAATTGTCTGCCTTCCCTATAAGTAATACCAGTGCTCTGGTGTCTTTTCTTGTAAGCTGTTTTCCAGGGACTTTTATATGAACCCATCACAGAATCATTTCCAGTTGTAAAGAGCATTTTCCAACTTGGGCAGTGTCTTAGAGCATCTTGTGATTTCCCATTTGCTGGACTAAAGCTACTAAGTCACTCTGAATTCTAAAACCAGCTGTGACTCAGTCTGTTTAACATTAGTGTCACCATTGTGCAGTGCAGTTTAAGAGGGGACTCCGGGGGACTTTGCTTATTTATATACCCTTTAATGTTAGAAGCTGTTTCATCGATTCAGTATGGGGGTTGCCATTATCTTGTTATTTGACATCTAAGGAAAATTAAAAATCTAATGTTTGAATAATTCTTCAGTATTTTCAGTCTGATCTGTAATTTCATAGGATTGGAATGATTTCATGCTGTGTTCAGTATTTCTACCATCTTTCACACTTCCTTGTTCAAGTTTAAGACTAGAGCTAATGAGTAAAGAACATGGGTGAAGACGCGTAGATGCTGTAGTGTGGGCACAGGTGGAGGGGCAGGGGCAGAGGCAGACGTTAGGGGCTGCGGTTTGAACTTTTCCTTCCTAAAGACAGGCAATACGGGGCATCAAAATGTCTATTGTAGATTTATAAAAATAAATGTTAAAAACATAGGCTACAGCTTACCCTTGGAAAAGTGAAGTTTTGGAGCTGTCCAGGCTGATCAACCCAGCAGGCCTGGCGGCTGTCTTGTGGCGTGTCAGCACCACCTTGTCTCCTCGTCACCCATGATAAAACACTAATGTAATAGAAATGTAAATATGAGCAGATCACTAAATTATTTTCTTCTGACTTCCTGTATCTTACGTCCCTTAAGTACTGTGTGATACCAGATTTCAAGCTGAAGCAGTTTAGTTGGTCAAACTTGCAGATCCTTGCAGATCTGATGTACAGTATGTAATGATGTTTCTGGCAAAGGTCAATGTATTTTTTATTTAACCTTGTAGGTTTAATTAAAGGTTCTAGATCGTTTTTCTCTCTTCAAGTCCTGAAAAATTGCTGGTATTATTTGTGATGGCATGCTAACTCAGTTAGTTAAAGATCTAATACTAAAAGCTGATTGTTAAACGGGAACAAAACAGTTTAGAAAAAAGCTTGAAGGCACTGCCCTGTGTAGTATTATGTAGTTATAAACACAATCTGTGAAGTAAGCTGTTGAACTTTATAGGTAAATAGGCACGCACATGCATGTATTAACTTCCAACTGAATACAGAAAACTTACCAAGCTTTTTAGGAGCAACTTCCCGAGGTTTTACTGACCTTGAATAAACCTGATTCAAACCCAAAACATAACAGCAAGAGCAGGTCTAAGAGTCTAAGTGTAAAATTAGATAAACCGCTGGTGGTATAGGATAGATCTTGATCTGGTTGATCAATTGTAACTTCCAGTTTTCTTACTATCTCAAAGCTTGTTTTGAGACATCAAAGTTGTTATTTTATCTATGTAATATAGAAAGCAAAACCTTAAGGTGTACTCATATCACAAGTCTGCTGAGCATGTTTTGTTCAAGTACTTTATAATTTTAACTTCTATTTCAAGATGGCAGTCATCAGTCACTTTCTGTCCAGAAAAAGATTTTATTACAAGAAGCAGCCAATGTTATGCAATACTGTCCCACAAGCTACTATATACAGTATTTATCAGACTTAAGAGCAACTTTATGAATAAGAAAAATTCTGTGCTTTTCTGTTGCTTTGAATTGTATTTGCAGAGCTTGTTGGCTCAGACTCCTCAGAAACCATTGGTTGTGTTTGGATGCCATAGTTGACAAATTAGTTTTGACTGTAGCTGCTCTTTTAATCGCTCACTTAATTTCTTCTCAGGTATCTCTCCTCAAGCTGCTTAGAGTAACAAAAGCTTGCTACAGGTTTAAAAACAAGCTAGGAAGAGTATTTTTGAAGACTGTAGCAGGGCACTGGGAGAAAGCCATAGTCTTGGTATGCTGTTATTTTGAAAAAGCAAAAAGGTCTTTGTCCTATCTGAGGATAGTTGGCAAACGCCTGAGAGATCCTGCAGGGGATTCATGTTGTCTGATACAGGGAGAAATTACCTTGGATGACAGATATTACAGAGGCTCAGAACTCACTGTGTGCAAAATTACCACCAGGAAAACCATGTGTGTGATACCCATCGAGAGAGTTTGCAGTCCTTGGGGCTGCCCGAGCACGTGCGCTGAGCATGCAGGCTGCCGCGTGGCGGCATCTGCTGTGCCCGTGGCTGTAGTGGGCTGAGGGCAGCACACATTTTGTCCAGTCTCCACTGGGGGAGGGGGAACTTGGAGTGCGGTTGGACTCCAGTTCCGAGCACAGGGATGTTGTCCTGTTTTTGAATGCACGGGGCCTCATCTTCCTCTGAAACTCTGAGACTGAAGTCTGAAGGGTGGGATCTGGCTCTGTTTGGGACTTCAAATGTGATGAAAAGGACTTCCAAGGCACATTTTGTTGGACTTGTCTTGAAAACAGTCTAGTGTGGACTCCATGTGCATCAAAAACAGTGTCTGCGTAATGCACTTTGGAGTTTTTATATATCAAGGAAATAGATACTGCAGAAATGATTGACATAAACGTTCATTCTCCTGGACTTTTCATTACTCCATAGATATGCTGGAGCTATCAAAGTGGAGCTGAATAGGAGGACCCCATCACACTGGACCTGTTTATTCATCCCCTTTTGTTCTACTGGTTGGGGAAAACCAGTCTGCTTAGAGATTTAAAACTTCTAGTGTATTTGAACATTTTGGGGATCCAAGAGGCTGTTACATAAACCTTTACATCTGTTTTTTATGTTTGTGGCAGGGAGGGAAGGTCAGGCACAACAAAATCATTTTGATACAGGAAATTAAATTCAATTTAGTTTATTGCCAATGAAGATAAGGATAAACAAATAAACACAGGAAACACACCTCATCTTCCCTGCGGACACCTCTCCAACTCCTTCCCAGTCTCCCATCCCCTCACCATGGGTGGCACTCAGAAGATGGTGGTCAATGCCTGTAGTGGCTCCTTTTTAATGCCTGTGGTGGCTCCTTTNCCTGCTTGGGCAACTTTTTGCTCCAGCCCCTGCTCAGGTGTCATGTCATGTGTCTCTTTTTTTCTCCAGTCCTAATCCTGGGCTGTTCTTATGCCTGTACAGGGCAGTCCTTAACACCATCCCACACAGTGCAGCACCCTCACTACCAAAACCCTGTCAATTTAGCCCAGTATGCAGGAGGAAGGGAGAGGTGCGTGTAATTTAAAAAATATTTTTAGCATCATTGACACACTGTAATATGCAGCAAGTAGGACATCAGCTAATGTTGTAGAAGTTCATATGTTCTTTTCAGTGGCCTTATTGTTTTTACAGTACCTCAGACAACAGAATCCCAGCCTTGAGAAGTTATGGATATTATGGAAGTAAAAATAACTTGAGTCACGGTAAACAACAACATGTGGGGAAAGAAATAAGAGGAAGGAGGTCTTCAGCACTAGTGTTGGTGTGATCTGGAAGTACCAGTCATGTCAAAGAATAGATACTTTTTTTAAAAAAAGCAAATATTAATTATGGGTTAGCAAGGAAAGTTCTTTCTAACCTTCTGTACTAGCTTAAGCTTCCTTTATGAAAGCTTTAATTAGTCTAACATATAGAAAAAATGAAACCTTAGGTTCTTATATTCAGGAGTCTGCATTTTTTTGAAAAGGAAGTCTTAAGATGTCAAAATGGAAAGAGTGGTTAAAAACACTGTTCGTTCAACATTTCTGCTAAGCCTAGCATAGGACTGATCACATATCAATGAATGGATTTCTGTATCAGTGATGAAAAAAACTGGTGTGACTCCACCTGCTTACATGGTACTTCTCATGCTTCTTTAGTCCTCACATTTCATAGAATCATAGAATTGTTAAGGTTGAAGGGACCTTTAAGATCATCAAGTCCAACCATTAACCTAACCTGACAAAACCACTTCTAAACCGTATCCCCAAGTACCACGTCTACCCTTTTTTT
>VZSZ01008239.1:30199-41979 GCA_013398815.1 Ibidorhyncha struthersii
TGTTTTGTATCAATGGGATCTGAATATAGTTCTTCCCAATGAGAAACTTGCTGTCCACTGGAGTGAAGCCTCCTCATTTTTCTGTGCTGGAAAATAAAGGGAAGAATCACAGCAACTCTTTCTCAAGGCAGTTACTTTTTAAAATTTTTTCTTCCTACCTTTCTCCCTTGCAAGTAAGCAATTTGACAGTCATGGTAACCCATCCTAAATGCAGACTACTGTCAAAACAGATACTCCATTCTGGTCCAGGCAGCCTGGTCTGGGTTCTCTCGTGCAGCCAGGCCCGTGGTCAGCTGAAGCAGCGAACAGCCTCACCAAAATTGGTGTGTTTCTCCAGGGTTTTTTGCTGGGTTAATTTGCAACCAGATATGCTACTGTCACTGCAGCAAATGCCATTCCTGCAGGCTTTAAACCTGCCTGTTGCTTGGAGGTTTTAGGTCCCCTGTCCTCAGAGCCATGTTCTGCATTGAGGAATTTACATCCATGACATAATGTGCACGCTCTCAAATCTGTGATGTAAATTCAGATTAATCAAGCAGTGGATGGAACTAGGGCTTAAGCAAGCTACACAGCATAGCTAGAGCTTGAGCTGGGAGGAAGACTCTTTTCTACACTCTCCCCAGGATATTTAATTTCAAACATTACTGT
Organism: Ibidorhyncha struthersii; assembly: GCA_013398815.1. Classification (NCBI taxonomy): domain Eukaryota; kingdom Metazoa; phylum Chordata; class Aves; order Charadriiformes; family Charadriidae; genus Ibidorhyncha; species Ibidorhyncha struthersii. The sequence continues at coordinate 30,848 of VZSZ01008239.1, forward strand.
TGACAGCTTCCACAGCAAGAGAGATTGAGCATTAAGAGAACTTGCACAGGGCTGTTCTGGGCTTCCACCAGGTTATTTCAAAAGTGGGCTTCCAAGCACTAACAGTGCACAAGATGACAAGAAGCATACAAGGAAAAAAGAGCTCCAGAACATCTCCTTTCCAAGTCAACCTCCCTGTGTCACTTTATCTCTTCTGTCCTGTGTGGCATGGACAGCTGTTTTCTATGAGGTCAGTTGGAGGCCACAGTGGTAGTACAAGCCTGCTGGCTTTATTTGGGTTCCAAACCTTGTACCTAAAGAAAGGTGAGTGATGTTTGAATTACCAATGACCTCACTGATCAGCTTCTCCTATATGAAAATCTGAGGAGACCTTTTGTGGACAATTAATGCTGGAGATGATTCTCCAGTGTCTGATCACACAGCAAATCCTGTCCTTCACCTGATGAGGCTTGTTGGTTCAAATGTAAGCTTTCAGGCATTCCAGAATTTTCCAGGAGTTGTTCACAATGGTAGACGAAACTTGCATTTTGAGGCAAAGGTTATCAGAGAGGACTGCCTGTTTGGTATCATCTGCCACATCCAAATTTGCTCTTCTAATTTAATCTGTGTACGGTGGAGCTGCCAAAGCCACTGCAGAAGATGCCAGTTTTGTTAAATTCATCGATACTGCAGTATCTTTGCTTGTCTTTCTACATGCTGTGATACAACATGTTCTCCTGAACTTTCTTGCAATGCTCGTGTCTGCCACTTCACCTGAGAATCACCATGTGGACATGGAAGCTGTCTGTGGGCTTAGCTGGCCCCTCAGCTGTGAGTTTTTCAGGCTTGCCATACAGAATTCAGAGACAATTTTATGCTGATGGTAGCTGTGCTCCAGTGCTACCCAAATCTCAGCAAAAGCAAAGGGTGCTAAGTAAATTCCATAACTGCTCATTTTAATATCCCTCAGAAAGCCATCTCACACAAGGAGTATAGACTGATTTTTGACTTCTAGAAGATCTCGGGCTTGGGAAAGCTGTGCTCCATCTCTCTGATGTTGAAGTTTCTCACTGTCACCATCCTCAGAAAATACTGTTATTCTCTATGCATTTGTCCAGTTGATTTCGTTGTTTACAACAAAAAAGATGGTTTGGACCCCATAGATTTTGTTGCGGCTCTAGGATTCTTCAGTAATCACTGGCTTTGAACTGCCAGGGGTAAGGCAGGGGTTATGGTTTCACGGAAGCAGGAAACATGCACACTGATGTTCAAAAGATTCCCAACTCAATAGTCTAAGACAATTGCAGTAGGACACATACTGATAATAACCTTTTGAGCACAGTAACTGGCATGTAAGAAAGATTCTTGCTGAATTGTTCTGCTTACAGTGTGTGCTATTTTCTGGGAAGTTTTAAGGATGTTCTCTTTCACATGGGTGTTACAAAGCACCAGTGATTCATGAAATGGGCTGTGACTTATCTAACAAATATGGCCGAAACTCTTAGTAGCACCAGACAGATGAGAAAGCCTGCGTTTCACTTCAAATACACATATCTTTGGGTTTATGGCTAGTTTTTCTTGTTCGTGTTGGCTGGTTATAAACTGTACTAACCATCATTTTTTTGGTTAAATGGAACCCATTGGTGTCAGTATAAGACTTCATCCTGACATACTTTAAGTCAGCTGGACAGGTCCACATTGCAGATTTAGAGTATGTTAGACAAACTTCAATGTGGTGGAAATACTCTTGAAATCCATGGTAAAACTTTAGTTGCTTTTAGTGGAACCAGCTTACCATCTAATAGTTGAGTTTTTTGTTTACATTAGCAGAAGTTATATGCTGGAGGATGTGCTTCTTCCATCCTCTATATAACGAGAACTAGAGAAGAAAAATTATTCTAAGAGTAGCTGTTCTTCTATAGTTGGTGTATGATGCTGTCATTTTTAGGCATGCTTGTGTGTATATAAAGAAAAAACAGATTCTTGTAATATAGGAACTTAAAAAGAAATTGTGCTTCTTGCTTTATTGCATGTTTTCCAGTGAGAATCGCATATATAGCAGCAGTGGAGGGAATGCAACAGTGAAGCTTGTAGTGGAGCTTGAGAGGCTTGCATTGCCTTAGGGGACAAAGCAATATACTTGTGAGACAAAAAAGGACTTTGCTAATTCTTCTATTCTGATCTATTAGCCTATGCAGATGCTTTAATGGACTTTTTTTAGACTTGCTACGTACTAAATGACTGCTTGCAATTGCGAACTGGTGCCCCCCCCAGCTTTTGCTTCTTTTACAGAATGTATTTGAAAATACGATTTCATAATTTTAGCTTGATTGAATTAGAAGAAAACTGTTCCCTAGTTCCTAGTTTGTGTCTCCTTCAGTGTACGGATACTTGACTACAATATTGGCATTTTCAATTATGAGTAGTCTTTAAAACAAAAAATCAAAACCACAAACCCCCTTTTTTACAACTATTACTTTTTTTCAGGCAATAATAAATAGCACTATCACCCCCAACATGACATTTACTAAAACATCCCAGAAGTTTGGCCAGTGGGCAGACAGCAGGGCGAATACAGTCTATGGCTTGGGATTTTCATCTGAACATCACCTTTCAAAAGTAAGTATGACCAGCTAGTCAAAAGTAAATATGATTCAGCTAGTCAAGTGGCTTAATAGTATTTGACTCCTGCTTATTGTATCTTGACTCAGTGCTCACTACTGTTGTTATTTAAAGTAATTAGAAAAAAATGTTCTGTATCAATCCTTATAATGTAAAAAGACAAGGCAAAGTGTGATACCTGCAGATTTACTTTCAACTGATGGAGAAAAGGAGGGAAACTTAAGCTATCAGTGTACCCTGTTAACGCTTTCTAATTATTAATTTTGTAGGTTTCTCATTTTTTAAAGTTGTTCTTCCATTACATTTTTTCATGATAGAATTTAAAGGAGTAGAGAACTAAGTGTTTCTTTTGTATTTAGGTCCCCTAGAAAAAAAAATTGTTGGTGATCTTCAGATGAGTTTTTTGTCTTCACGTTCACTTTTCTACTATGTAATGTATCAAATTACAGGTATTTCAACATCTGCAAGCTTAAAGTAAAGCTAGTAGGAGATACGTTCAGTGTAAAAGAAAACTACATTCTCTTGTTGGAATACAGAAGTTGAAATGTTTACTCTGAAACTCTGTGCCATACGTGAGGTTTTTTTTTCTGGTATACTTGTGCAGGAGGGAAGTACATCTTATTCCGAGGAAAGCAGTAACCGCTGTCTCTCAAAATGACGGTGTAGTTCTTCTGAGCACCCTTTCTACAATACCTATTGCTATTGATACTACTGTGGTAGATGAGTCCAGGAACCTGTACAACCCAGGGTTATTTTTCTCCAGATGAGGAATTTCAGTTGAGTTTAAGAACATGTCTCTACATTAAGCAGAGGATTTTCATCTTTGAAGTATACAAAAGATCTGGAAACCCAAGTGCAATATAAGGAATGTATAATACCTGTTTAAGTAAGGAATAATGATTGGGTTGTTATTTAAAAAGAAATAATCATACCAGCCTTTTCGAGAAAGGAATTGTCACTATCCAAGGATAAGCAGGGGCCTGTTAGAAAACCATTAAGCTGAGAACCAGTACATCTGCTTTATTTGGACAAGTGTTACACTTGTAAGATTTCTTCCTTTCCTAATCAGATAGCTTTCATTTCTACGAAGCAGCACAAACACAGGGAATTCTGAATGATACTAATATTGCACGTGTGTTTGTGCAACTATCATTGTCTCAGTGAATTTGAAAACTTTGTCCTAGTCGCACTTGCTTACCAACGCGGTAATAACTTTTCTTAATATTACAGTGGATTTAGCATAACTGCTAATTTATTTTACCTCTCTCATAGACCAGCTTGTTTTCTTTAATCGCAGAATGCTTCTTTGGAGGCAAAGTGTCATGCTGTAGTCATGCACACTCTATGTTTGCCTTACTTTAAACACTAGGTTATTCTTGCCAGTGAAAATATTTTGTTTTTTTTATCTGTCCTATCCTTGACTCTTCTTGCTGTCGCCATATGGTACTCATTGCCTTCTTAGCTACCACTGTCTTAATCCCATTCTTTCACTGCCCTCAAACAGATGTCTAGAGTTTTAAGTATGCCGTTGGCTTAAAAATTATATTGCTGTTGAAAACATAATCTTAAAAGCAACAGTAGATCTTTTGTCTTACGTACGTGTTTGATTAGCAGTTACTCAGATTGCTGTGTTTTACAAAGAATACACAAATCTGTTGAGGAAGAATACCAAGTCATAGGCCTTTTCTGAAGCTTATGGTGATGAATCTCCAGGACCTTTTCAGCAAACTGTTCCTGTAGTATTATATCTTAATTATCAAACTCGTATTCATGTGACTTGTAATTGCCGATTGTTGCTACTGAAATTCATAAAGGTAAAACTTTCTGTATTATTTTAAAATTAACAAACATATTTGACAGGGGAAAGGAAACTTTTCCTTAGATTACGGTCTGTTCAGTCACTGGAGTTGATAGGTACATCGTCTTGGAATCAGAAAAGCTGAATTAGAAACCCTGGATCTGCTGTGTAGCTTTAGAGCTACCAGTCTATGTTCTCTTCCTTGTCTTGTCTCTCTGCTCAGATTTCTAACTCTTGCTTCTGTGCACTGGCATTGTAGCCAGGTTTACCAGAGCACTCTTAGGTACACCTAGCATTGTAGGACAGCTACTACTGGATATTAGCAATAGGGCTAACAAAGGAACTGTATTAATGTATTTGTTCAGAAACAGGTTGCTTCTAGAAGTTGCCTTAAAAATGGATTCTGGAATTTCTTTTCCATATTTGATTTATCAAAGTCCAAAAGTGAACAGCTGTGTTGTATGTAGCTTGTTTTGCACAAGTGGGCCCCAGCGAAATATTTAAAGTTCTGGGGAGCAAAAGACAGCCTGCAACCACAAAAAAACTTAGTCTGGTCTGCAACTAATTTCAACAGGTTAATGAAGCAAATAATCAGACCAGATACAATAAACTGTTTATTCTCAAATCATTGTCTGTGTAGCTTATAGTAAATGTTTGACTTTTTGACTAGGCATTTTTGGTTCATGTGCCTTTAACCTCCTGAACTAATTACTAGTGTAGGGTGCAACGGCCGTAATCTCTTCCTGTACAACTATTGTGACTGAAAATTAGTGGAGTAAGAATATCGGAGAGAAAAATAATGGCACTCTAATCACTTCACATACAAACAATAGAGAAGAAAATTAATTAAACATTTATTTATCTTCATTAGACCTTTTCTCAATATGTGAGACCACAAATTCACCTAAAGATTGCTCCATCAGAAGTCAGTGATACCCGAAAGATGCTTCTCATGGTGAAGAATATTCCTTTCACAGGATCAGGATTTGCTAGCAGAGTCCCACTTGCTATTGCAGTAGAAGGAACAGAATATCTCATGATTTTCAGAGAGAACTGAGATGACTTTCTCAATCAGAATATAAGTCTGTGCTTTTGATAGTATCCTGATCTGTGAGAAAAAATACTCCTTTTCAGGTTTGCTGTCTTACACCTTTGAATTAGTTGACCTGATTTTTTCTATATAACTTAAGAGTACACTAAATGGCGAAAGTGCCATGACAGATACTTGTAAGATCCTTTTGTTCTCTCCCTGCACCATTTTTCGTCTTTTCTTTAAAATACTGATCTTCCAGAGAACTTTTCCTTTCATACCATAAGATCTCATCTTTGTTATTCAGGAATTTTATCAAGAGATTGCTATTATCCATCACCTAACTATCTCAAGGCCTTCTAGTAAATTTGGGACAATTTCCACGACATTAGCCTTGTTGGCCCTTTCTTAGAATATTATCTATTTATCTGTCTATTACATGTATTTTTACAGTTGCTACTGCTGTGACACAGATAATATTTACTGCCTTGTGTGTCTTCAGCCATTTATTCTAAACCTCAGCATTATGTTTTCCATTTACTAATCCTCTGATCTTAAAGCTGATTTAAATAATAGGTTACCCATCAGATTTTGAGGTCTATGTACAAGTCTTAAATAAGTATCATCTAGTTCTGGTGATCTGCTGCCAATTTTATCATCTGTTCTGACACATTCTTTGATGCTGGATCAATTAGACTTCCAGGGTGGTATCTTTTGTATCCTTCTATATTGTGGAAGTGTATGCTTTTAAATAACATGACAGGTGAAACAGGATACAAGTGGAGAGAAATGATACTTCCTCAAATACTAATAGCCTACCAATATGGTTTTTTAGGTCTTGCATAGCAAGTGAAGTTCTGATTGAAAATAGTTGAGGAGATTGTGTGACACAAAGGGTAGCCTTCATCCCTTCTAAATACATGCAGCACAAAACAATTTCTTTGTATGCTGTATGTTCTGTATAAAAGCAGTAGGAAAAAAACCCCAAATGCTTGGCTACTGTAGCAATTAGTGTAGTGTCAGGCTGAGATCTATAAAGCAAAATTTTTCTCTAGCCAGAGAAACCAGACCTTATTCTTAATAAATTGATTTAATCTCTCGAATTTAAGGCTGCATGTATTTCTAAATTCCTGCTTTAGTTATTTTCTGGAAGAGGTACACGTAGCATAGAAATCAAGCTTTATATTGCAGTTCAATGTGGAGTTTGTGAATTTAGTGTTCAGTATATGAGAGTGTTGGGGTTTCATGAATTTGTTCTTTAACTTGATTGATGTCAATGAACAATCAAGAAGTGAACTTGACTCAATATTCCCACTGCTGCTTTCCTAATTAGCTATTGAAATTATAAATGCTGTTAAAACTTGGGAAGAAATCAGTATTGTTTCAGTCATGAAAGAATGAAGCGCATTGAAAGTTGTAGGCTAACAGTGACCACGATAGGCTTCAGAACCAGATCATTTGGCGTCAGGAGGAGAGTAAAACATGAATCTGAAAGAAGCTGTGTAAGGCAGCTTGTCACTATTATTAGCCATCTCTGAGGTGTTTTTTTTTAACACTATCAGCAACAGATCAAACTTTGTTGCATCATAATTTTCCTGACATATAAACAGTGTACATTATGTCTGAAAGGTACTGAAAGGTATATCACTGTGTAACTCACTTAAATGAGTATTTAATAAGGAGAAAAATTTAAAAAATTCTACTGACAGAATTTGACTTTGTAAAATGTTAAGTACAGCATTCTGTTCTGCATGTAATGTACTATTTCACGCCTACTCTCTTTTTCCTTTTTTTTTAAACATATGTACCTTCAGTTTGCTGAAAAATTTCAGGAATTCAAAGAAGCTGCACGACTAGCAAAGGAAAAATCCCAAGAAAAGATGGAGCTAACAAGTACACCATCTCAAGTGAGTCTTATTGCCTGATTCAAGCCTAGTACTTCATATCTGTGCTACTTACTGTATTGTATCTTACACACACACACGTTGTATTAAAAATGAGTGGGGTAGTTGCCAGTTACCCTGAATCCTCTCAACAGTCAGGTAGAAGTGTCAGGAAGTCTAAGAACGCATTTAACATACACTACAGAAGTGTCAAAGGGACTTGCTTTAAAAAAAAATTGCCCTTTAGTTTATTCCCATTTCTTTCTTTGAGCTTTCCCCAGAAAATGAGTAAACGTGGTGAGCAGTTATGCAAGTAAATCTATAGTAAATACCTTTTGTGTTTTTTCTTGCTGTATCTATGAAACTTCAGGTGATGTACTGTAAAGGACTTTAATAGAAGAATCGTTACAACAAAAATCCAAGTTAAAGCAGTAAACTATTTTTACTTATTTCCTACTATGTAGTATTTACTTGTGAAATGTGTTGAAGGAAGATGACAGGTTCACATGCTGGTTCTGGAGTTTTATTACAGTTAGCGATGATGTAAAAGAAGAGTTTATAAAAGGTATCTCAAAACATGAACTGGGCTAATATAGGCTGAAAAGGAGGATAAATTAATATAGCCACATTTACATGCCTAAAATTAATATACTTGAAAATTAATACTTTGAATCTGCTTTGAAAAAATAAATTGTATGAATCTTTTATGCCCCTCTGCTCCTGCCCCGGTGCCCATTTTTTCTGGGTCTGCATGTAGCTATTTGCTGTATTTTAAGCAATAGTGAAGACAAAGGTAATTCCTTCTCTTGGAGGATGAAGCAGCTGTAAAACTACAGCAGGGGTTCCTGAGTTGAGTAGGGTTAATGCAGCGGACTCTTTTTTCTGGGCAATCTTATTCATTGAATCAGTGTGTCTCTTGGGTGTTTTGCACTGTAATATGCTCCTGATCTTTGATGGAGCAGGGGTGGCAGGCAGTTTGCAGCATGTGGTACAAATAGTTTTATTGCCACCAGAAAGCTACAACTGGTGCCATTCCAAGAGAAGTCGGTGGAAACCACAAAAGTATACACAGTGAACCAACCTCGTGTTGTTTGCCCAGTAGGCATTTTGCCCAAGCGCTAGGCTGGCTTCTGCTATTAATGGAAAACTGCTTGCTCTACTGTAACAAGAGAAAAATAAGGCAGTCTTTTTTGATTAGTTTTCTTGACTGTCACGAAATTTCTGGTAAATACCATAAATAAACACAGAGATAATGGAGGTACGTATTTCAGTATTATAACCGTATATACACTTGGCTTTAGAAATAGCGAAGGGCTTCAGCCAGGCCTCTAGTTACTTGATATTATAGGGAAAACAATTACTCTGCTTCTGTTTGGACATGCTGATTAACAGTCTAGACGCAGAAGATAAATCTGATACCGTCAAATGGAGTGACTTATTATTTGGTTTGGACATAAATTTGAACTACTCACTCAGAGACAAGATGCTTTTGTCTAGCAGCTGCCCAGGGTTAAAGCTTTCTCTTAAACTATACAAGCTATTAATATTGTTCATTTTCCTGGACAGATTTCCTTTTATACTTGGAATCTAGCATTTTGTACTGTAGGCAGTTACAGAAATGTTACCTTGAGTGATTCTATAATGCATGTTGAGAGCTGCAATTTAATTACTGCACGCTTAGGAATAATTTCATATTCAGGCCTTACTTTTCATCTCTTGGTGTTTCGCTGTGTTGATCAGTTTAGCATATTATTCTGAAAGACAGAGTTAGTGCAAGTGCTGACACATCAGCATAATAGTCTTCACATGCTTAATGCTTCTCATTAGTTCCCCGGAGAGAAGGGAGTTGAATCAGGAACTTTGGAGCTTGGAGCAGATGAGAAGCAATGGCTTCATGGCAAACTGCAGCACTGCCATGGCGCTGGGGCTCATTCAGAGAGATCTGTGACTACGGGGAAGATGGGTGCTTGCTAGTGGGGAGGGAAGGTGGGACCCTAGAGACATCTGAAGGAACACTTGCTGTTATTTTGATCATCTGCCAAAAAGTGACTGCAAGGCAAATAATTCAAGTGTTGCCTTTCTCAGTCATTTTGCAGCTCTTCTTTCCCTTTTGCATAGTGATCCTTTGCAGAGAGGGAGAGTAAAAGAGGAAGGAGATATTTTCAGTGGCCAGTCGAGACTTCACAGGAACCTGGCTTTTTAAGGAAGCTTTGACAAGAAAGGCATTGGGAGGTAGCATGTGATTAGTGAGCTCTGTAATGGTAACCCAGTAAGCTACAAGTGTCAATCCCTCTGCTGTCTTGGACTTGCAGATATCCTTCTGCATTAAAGTAGTAATAGGTAGGAAGATACTGCATTTAAAAACTGGAAAATAACACATGTCAAACTTTAAAAAAAAATGTTATATTTCTCTTGCTTCTAAAAATGCCCTTATTATTTATCAGTTAATTAATGCACTAGATATGGTGCATTGCCCACCCTCCCTGCTACACAATTCTAAAAGATAAAAAGTACATGTGTTTTTTTCTGCATTCAGTATGTCCTTACAGATTGAATCTTGATTAAAATACCTCTGCAACTAGTGTAACAAAACCCTGGACAAGCTATTTGCTGCTCACTATTGTTTGATGTAACCTTGCAGATACTACTGGTATGTGTGGGTTTCAATTCTGCATGTCCTGCAAAAGCTTGTGAAACTAAGGACAAATAGAAAACAAGACATAACAACAGAAATATTGCATAAATAGAATATGAATTTGTAGTTCAAGTGTTTAGCAATTAGCCACATTAAAACTTAAGAACAATCTTACCTGAAGTTCACTGAGGTTAGGATGTTTCTCTAAGGTGTTACAAGCTTTAGCAAAGTGCTGGTACTATTTGGCTAGATATTTCCACCAGAAAAGTGCCTCAGTGGCCAGGAAGTAGTAGTTCCATTTTGAGTACTTTTTGGATACACCGTTTCATCTGATGGCGTGTATTCTCCAGCTTTTTTGCGTTTGTGTATGTGGGAGACACATACTGGAAAGAAAATAATACATAGCCCAGTTTGCGATTGCTTAATAGCAGGAGTTCCTTTTCCCCTAAGCTATGCTGCTGCTAATTTTAACTCTGCATTCTTACTGTTTCTTTAATACTGCCTGTTGTCCTGCTACTTACCAGCAGGCTTTGCTTTAGTTTCCCAGAATATCAGATAATATATAAAATCACAATTCACCTTGACTGTAAAAAGAACTTAAACTCGTCTAGAGAAAGACAGTGGCCCGGACCAACAAATTACAGGAGAGATGCTGCTTTGTTATGTATGAGTCCCACTGAGTGCACAGTGCTTTCTTGAAATGAAGAGGAGAGCATTGCTTCTGTTTCAGAGAACTTGTACTTTCGACCCTTCTGTATTAAGATGGATTCATATAATAATACAGCCTTTATCTGTTTCTGGTACATCTGGAGGCTTTGGTCTAGAAAGAAGTTGTCTATTTTGGTACTTCTAAGACCACCTATGTACATAGGTACCCCATCCGGTGTCCCTTAGGTAATAAAGCATTAGGTTTTAAAGCTTTTCAAGGCTCTTATCTTGTTTATACAAAACCAAAATACTGGCTCCCCTGCTGTGACACCTACTATTTCCTAGACCCATCATTTAATATAGGGAATTATTTTGCTTATGTCATAAACCCCTGGATCTTACAGTGACAAGCCACCCGTACACCATTTTCAGTTACAAGCTTATGTATGCACTGAAAGAGCAACACTTTGATTTTGAGTCCACTGAGCTGCATGAAGTAATAGCCTGAAAACTGTGTCGTCGTCCCCCCCCCCCCCC
>VZSZ01008239.1:42029-58191 GCA_013398815.1 Ibidorhyncha struthersii
TGGTTCAAGTACAGAACCAAATAGAGCAGTTTGTGGGCTTTGCAGTCTCACCCCATGAGTCTTACAACCACCTGGAGTCTGAACCTCAGTTCTTTTTCTCTAAGCAAGAATCTGTCCTCAGATACTTCTTTTGACCCAGGTCGTTTCAGATTAAGACCTCTGTTAATTCCTGAAATTGTGTGGTGACCAACTTACTCAAAATAGTGTTGTCTGTGATTCTGAGCCCCTCCTATGCAGACCATTAGGAATAGCTATTGCCTGAAAAGTTTTAAAATCACAGCATTTTTTAGTGTGAGGAATGGGTTGGTTTTCACAAAATCTTTGTGGTTTATCACCTGTTAGCTTTTTCTTTGTAGAAGTACAAAATTTACTTACAAAACTGTGGAAGAAGTGACTTTCTGAGATGTTATGTGAATTTCTACACTGGAACAAATGTTTCACTTGTGTTATGATATGAGAATCAGTAGCTGGCAGGTTTATGCCATTGCCAGTCAGTACAGAACAGAGAAGCCCTGTGAAGAACACCAATGCCAGGGAAGTGTGTGAAATACTTAGTGAGAAAACAATATAATACTTAATAAGTAAACAAACTGGGATTGGTTTGGTTTGCTCATGATTTTAGACCCACCTACTCCTCCTTTTCTTCTGTTCCATATCTTGTCACCATTAAAAGGTGGCTTGATCCGTGCTGTGAAGTCTGCTTGTTTTACTTTACTCTTTTCTGAGTGCATGCACTTTGCTTAGAAGATTTTGAAATTTAAGGTATCTTTTGATGAATTCCTCTCTGTTGTGTTTAGTTTATATACTGTATTATATTATCGTATTATACATACTGTATTAATATTTGCAAAAATTTTGTTCAGTTGAAGTGGCTTTTTCTGTTGTGTTTAGTGCTTTGTTCATATCCAACTTCATTATGTTGGCTGCAATTAAATTCTTTATCAGGCAGGGATAGTTGTGAGTGCATGAGAGCACAGATTAACCTGTATTATTGGTGGAAGAAATACATACTAGGATCTGGTGCTTCTCTTGTACATACAAAATCAGCCCCTCATGGATTTGCAGGCAGTGAACCTCTAGATATTACATAGACTGTGGTGTTTGTCTGCATTAATTTTTGACACTTGAATTTTATTCACATTTGAAGTCTATGAAAGTGCTTTACTGAAATATAAGCCTAGATGGAACTTGCACATTTGGTTTTCTTCTGCTGAAATAATTCTTATGCATTCATACTTAAAACATTTTAATAAGTAGGCACTGCTTTATTTATCTAATAACAGTGTTGTAGGAATTTTATCTTAAAGATACAAGCCATTCAGATTTTGTAGGGCGTGGTATGTGTTTTTTAGAATATCTAGTGGAGTCTGAGAAAAGAAGGAAATAAAAGAGAAAGTCTTGAGTCCATAAAGGTTTTCATTTAATGTCAGTGGAAACTGTTTATCAAATTAGAGGATAATAATAGACAAAACCATATAATTTCTAGAAAATAATTAATTTGCCTGATTATCCTGCCAACTCTGCTCTTTCACACTTAATTTCAATTCAGTTTCAGTTCAGTAAAATTATTCTTAAAAATCAAGATTCAGTAAAATTATTCTGTAAAAATCAAGATTTAATTTTGACTTTTAAAGTATTAACACTTAAGGTGATAATTTTGAGTATAAAATAACGAGATTCTTCCTGAAAGTAGGTAACAATTTGCATTCATATAATTTAAAAAATTACATTTATATTACAGATAACAGTTTATATCTGTGGAAGTAAATCAGTGTAAGCTTATTTCTGCTCTTTAGTTAGTAGGAATGTAATAAGAAATTGCAGAATGGAGACACTGTTGCATCTACATCGTATAACTTGATGAATGCTAAATATAATAGAACCGGAAATCAGTATTAAAATGTTGTATCACCCATTAATTCAAGTTGTAGAGTGAGGTACATGTCTCTCACTATGTGAGAAATATGGCAGAATAAAAGCAAAATTTGGCAATTGATGTGCTGCAAATGCTTTAATGTAATTTAAAGTGCGATGAAAACATTGAACAACAATATTTTGGTTAAGGGATACCAGGAAGGTGTGGAACGTGATGAAGACAGCCAGATCATATGTTCTTTAAAAGAAATGAGTTTTTCAATCTAGTTAAGTCTCAAAGTCAGTGACGACATTTCCTATAGATGGAGGATCAGATTCAGTACTGGCTTTCAAAAAGCTTTATCCTTGTAAACTAGTTGAAGGCTCCAAGTGGAGGCTGAAAATTAAACCCTGATCTTGTAACATCATGACCATGACCTTTAAAGGTCCTTTCCAACCCAAACTATTCTATGATTCTATGGTCTTCAGATACTTTGCAATTCCTTCTGAGACTGACAGTCTGCATGGGAAGCTGAAGAACAGCTAAGAGCTGCAAACGGGAGCTGCTGGCTTTCCAGAGACTGTGCTAGTGCTTCAGTTTAATAGCATTAAATATCAGCTTTATCTGTTCCCTGTGCAGATGATAGAAGGCTGTGTGGCCATAGGAGATGCTTAGCTTTTGGAAATACTGTAATTCAGCCAGTCCTCTGCTGTACAGACACCCCTCCATGACATCCAGTGAAATCTGTTCATGAAACTCTCTATCTTAGAGTTAAATGTTACCACTTGATTACTAAAGGCCTAGTAAGACATTTTAAAATTGAGATGAGCTACTTAGCTTATATGGCTCGCTTATCTCCTGCAAAAAATCATTACTTGTTGGCCAAAACACAAATGTACATGTTGCCGTGAGGAAGGGTGATTAAAGCCACACCAATGCCTTCTGCTGGGAGGCTGCCATTAAGTTTTTCAGGTGTGCAGTTACACAGCAGTCGCAGAAACTGCCTGGGTGTAGCTGCAGTATTCTCCTTCCCAGGTATTCTCTCCTCCCAGCTGGAATGTTCTCCTTCCCTTACCCTTGCCAGCGCTACAGGCTTGGGGAGGAGTGGCTGGAAAGCTGCTCAGCAGAGGCACCTGGGGATGTTGGTTGATAGCTGGCTGAACATGAGCCGGCAGTGTGCCCAGGGGGGCAAGAAGGCCCATGGCATCCTGGCCTGTATCAGGAATAGTGTAGCCAGTAGGACCAGGAAGGTGATTTTACCCCTGTACTTAGCACGGCCGCATCTTGAGTACTGTGTTCAGTTTTGGGCCCCTCACCACAAGAAGGACACTGAGGTGCTGGAGTGTGTGCAAAGAAGAGCAATGAAACTGGTGAGGGGTCTGGAGCACAAGTCTTCTGAGGAGCAGCTGAGGGAACTGGGGCTGTTTAGCCTGGAGAAAAGGAGGCTGAGGGGAGACCTTATCACTCTCTACAAGTACCTGAAAGGAGGTTGCAGAGAGGTGGGAGTTGACCTGTTCTGTCAAGTAACAGGTGGTAGAACAAGAGGAAATGGCTTCAAGTTGCACCAAAGGAAGTTTAGATCAGATATTTGGAAGAATTTCTTTACTGAAAGGGTCATCAGGCATTGGAACACGTTACCCAGGGAAGTGGTGGAGTCCTTATCCCTGGAGGTATTTAAGGGTCATGTAGATAATAGTGCTCAGGGACATGGTTTAGTGGTGGGCTTGTCAGTGTTAGGTTAATGATTGGACTAGATGATCTTACAGGTCTTTTCCAGTCTAGGAGATTCTGTGATTCTGTAATACCATGACCAGCAAGAGCCAGGCCAGCTAATGTGCCTATCAAAGTTCTGCAAGGACCCTGCTGAACCAAGTGTTCTTAACGGATGGCTCATGGGTGAAGCTGTGAACGCATCACCAATGGCCCTTCCACTGTTCACTTTGGTTAACAAACAATATGAAAGCTAGATTTTGAAACAAGTATTGGAAGCTTTTGTTTCACCGTGTTAGAATATAAAATGAGAGATAAGAATCCTGGGTGTCAATAGTCACCCACGGCATAGCAGTTTGAGGGCTGACTATAATACGAGGTAAGGGTGAGAGGTCTGTAATAAGCAGGAGGCTGGATATGTGCAAATAATTCATAGGTCAATTGTGTGTTGTACAAGATAATGTGAGTCTTATGGTAATATACTTCCAAATTAAATTCACGTGATGAAATAGGACCATGGGGATGCTGGGAATCTGAGCCTCACATTAATACTACCTAAAGTTTGTGTATCATTTAAGATGTAGTCTTAGTGCTTTTACACACATAGCCTTCCTGAGCAGGTCAGTTTGTAATTTTAACGTGTTGTTTGTTTTACTGAAGGAATCAGCTGGAGGGGATATTCAGTCTCCTTTAACGCCAGAAAGTATTAACGGGACAGATGACGAGAGAGCGACGCCGGAAGTGACGCAGAACTCAGAACCAAGGGCTGAACCAACCCAGAACGCATTGCCATTTACCCATAGGTACAGATTCCATTCCCACATCCTGATTAAGTGATGCCTGTCTTCTTCCTTGTTAAAGGGACCTTCTTCCATATTGTGTGAAAAAAACAAAAACAAACTAACTCAGCCCCCCCCAAAAAACTCATCTGGCTTCTAGATTTGCAATATAATCTTTAACAAAAAAACATGTATGGGAAAATCTCTTGGAATAAGATTTGAGGGAATGTTACTTTATAGTTTAATCAGCTGAACACGAGCCCTTGAACACTGGTTAGTGCAGGTGTCCCTTTAACAGGAAGCATTATTTCAATGTCTGAGGTCTTAATAAAATTAACTGCTTCATAGAATATTCCAATTAAATTATTTTTACACACATTCTTTAAATGACTGATAGGACTGGATATCAGCCTTTCATTGACAAGTTGTTGGAGGAAAAGGGACTCACAACACTTCTGGATTGTGAAGTTTAAAGCAGCCTTTAATTGAACAGTTGTCTGACAGTTGAAAACGTTTTTCAAGTTTTTTTCGAAATGTGAGAGAAGCGTAGTTGCTTCAGAATTAATTATAATTTGTTGCACTAGGAATGCTGCGCTGTGTTGTTCTTTAAGAAAGTTAGGACTTTTTATTGAATGGTACAATTGATGAGTTAAGATGGAGATATCTCCCCTGTTAGAAATGATTGTAAATGGGACACTCTCAATAAAACACATAATGTATTGAGACCATGGAGAGTAACTGAAACATTTAATAAACTTAGAACAGAGCTAGAAATACTAGATTTATTTTTTTAAACATTGTCTAATTCAGTTCAAATAGAGTTTAAGAGCTCTCGATCAACGTTTGGGGAATACTAGGATGTCAGATGCATCATGTAGTTCAGAATAAGCAGAGATGGAATTGTGCAGGATTTCTCATTTTTTTGTAAGAGAATAATACTGTTAAACGTATATGGAAAAAGTAATATACATTTTCAAATGAGAAAAATATTATACTTTTGCACTGATTTTTTAACAGAGTGATGTGTTTATTTTTATACTTCAACTGTCACCAGTGCATATATTACATGTTTTAGAAGAAATGGTGCTTTGTAAGAGTGCTATGTGCATGTTGAAGGAGTATTACAAATGTTGCACGTCTATCAGTGTTCTGTAATGAGTTAATTTAAACTGTTTGTGTGTTAGAATTCTCTTATCAATATTTTTGTGAAATGGAGTTGTGATAAAGTCGACAAGTAGTGTCTGTTTTTTTAAAAAAGTGATAGCTGCAAGATCTTCTCTGTTGTTCTGCATATGTAAATATGTTTTGTGGTATGCCAGTACAGTAACTACGCTTTGCTCTGCATTGAGCATGACTGAAGATACTTTTTGAAATTACCCAGTTGTAATTTTTAATGGTGTAGAAGAGTTGCAAAACTTTTACATGCTTTGCATATTTCTATCTACTTCATGTTTGCAGTGTAAGTGCCTGGTTTTAGTGTTTTGTCCTGCTAAATACCACTAGCTAGAATTGGTCTTCCAGCAATAACTCCGCATTTTGAGGGTCACTTCTCATGATGATTCTCAAAAGACCGGAGTTTTGTCTTGCTAATGGTAGCTTCGAGTTTGTTACTGAGCTATTACTGAAGAAAATGCAAATTTTTAAAACCTTTGAAATAAATTGAATTTTGGACTAGATAAGGTTTTTATTACAAATAAATAAAGATTATTTGTTTATTTTAAATTAACAAAGATGCATGAAACACGTGCATGAAAGAAATGGAAAGTGAAGCCTCCAGGATTGCGTTAGTCCTGGTGAAATGGGCATGTTTTTGTAGAGGTATTTCATAATACTAAATTGGCAGCTAGGTAGACATACCTAGCTGCTTGTGCTGGCTTGAAAGAGTGCTCTTTGCAGGCAGCTGCTTGCTCTGATTTAAAAACAAAACAAAACAAAACAATTTAAAATCTTACACACCAATCATTGGGGACTCCCTGGGCTTTTCATGTGTCAGGGGTACGGAAAGGGACTGTGCTGTGTGTTGGTGGCACTCTGTGTGTGATAGAGAGGAGTTGCTGAACTGAGCCCTTTCCCTGTGCACCCTGGTGACTCCTGCTGATGGCTGAGCCTCCTCCTCCTGCACCTTGTATTTCAGCAAAGGTAAAGTTTAGCCAGTGCTTCTGGGGGAGGAGGGTAACACTGGTAGGGCGTTTGAGTTCTGTCTTGTGCGTGGCAATGCTTTTTACATACTTGCCTTGACTCCAGGAGCTGCTGATCAATCCTTAGGTGCTTTTCAAAAGAAAAGGCGTTGTGGTCTTCCCTCCAGTGGGTTCAGCAATGGGGGACATGAGAATCACTAAGGCTGGCTATGCTTCACTGAAATAACACTAGTGTAGCAAGTTCATTTCTTCCATAAATAGGAAAGCTGTTTTCTGCTCTGGCATTGACAATACATGCTTACCCTGGGAAAGGACCAAAAGGAGTGGTCCTCAGCATAGGCTGGAGCACGGGGAAGGCACGTGTGTGGCTGCACGGCAGGAGCCCAGGCAGCCATGGGACAAGTGTTGGAGCTTCATGGGCAGGATGAGGCGCCGTGGCACTGCACAGCGAGGGTGGCCGGTGAGGTGGGAACTGCATTGCCGCCGAGAGGGTCGGCGCACTCAGCTGAGTGCAGGTGTCTCTGCGGCAGAGGGCACAGGTAAAAGTTTGAAGGGGGTGGTTGTCAAAACAGTAATACAGGTCAGGGCTTCTCTTGACTTTGAACTGGAAGGGACTGACAGGAGTTAACAAGGTCAGAAACCAGAGGTGGAAAGCTCCTGCATTAGTCTACGTCGTGCTACTTGTCATTTTTAATCTGCACACCTGCAAAATGTTCAATTTGATTTTGTTATAACACATCCTCACTGGCCAGATATGTCCTCTTCTGCAAGTGTTCTTCTCTGCGCTTTGTGTGTCTTAGTGTAAGTGGTTGGGGCCTGTTACTTCAGCAGCCTAAGTATAGCCTATACTGGTATTTATTGTTATTTTCTGACCACTTATACCCAAAAGCTGAAAAACAGGATTACTTAAGTCATCCAAGTTTTGTTATAGAACCCAAATTTCTTATTATTTCAGTAAATAATTGTAAGTTTTGAAAGGAACATTCTCCACTATATGTCTACAATCACATTCATAACCCATAAGCATAATAGAGCAGAAGTCTAGTTGCTTCAATTTATCCTCATCTGGAAAGTTCTAATGCTGTTCACAAGCAATGTGACTCAAGTCAACTGCTTGAGAGGTGAGGACATTAAACAGCTACAACCCTTGCACAGAAGATAAACTCTTGCAATTAAACATCTTGCCTTTTTTTAAAACTATCTATGATGGTTAACGTTGAATTATGAAGTAATATTATTTGGGAACTCCCAGATTTTATAATGTACGGTAGCCTGAGCACTGCTCCCATGAGTAAATGTTGCCAGAATAAATAAAAGTGAAATGTAGCCTAAGTCCAGCGTTAGAATTTTTAAAAATCTTGGCTGAGACACTGATCAGTCCTTTTCTGAACGATAGCTGGTCCAGGAAGGCTTTTTTTCTAATGGAAGCTAGGTAATCAAATCAAATATCTAAACCAAGTAACACTTTAAAAAGTATGTATTTTTGTTAAGTAAATCTTAGTTTGCTCAGACATCTTCCTTGTTTAAAAAATCATTTCCACATTCTTTAAATTGTGATTTTTATTTTTTTTTCGGCTGAAAACTGTTGATCATA
Source organism: Ibidorhyncha struthersii (assembly GCA_013398815.1). NCBI lineage: Eukaryota > Metazoa > Chordata > Aves > Charadriiformes > Charadriidae > Ibidorhyncha > Ibidorhyncha struthersii. The sequence goes on from VZSZ01008239.1 coordinate 50,106, forward strand.
AAATGGGGTTTGGAGAGAAAAAAGTTGCTAAAAAATTTTAACCACTTCTGATGTGACTGTCTTTTATTTAAAAGTTTTAATCCTGATGGTACATAGTATACAATTCATAGTCATCTGAATTAACCCAAAGAAATAGTATACTAAGCTTATTCAGCCTTAGAATATAACTCAGATATTAAAACTGAATGGTGTATCTGGCAAACTCTTTAACTGCTGCTTGGGGCTTTTTCATAACTGTTTGGTGAACTTGCTCTTTCTTTACCCTTGAAGAGAATACGTTTGTTTACAACAAGGTTTATTGCATTTTTGACACCTTATGAAGCTGATAAAACATGCTTTCAAAAACAAAATATAAGAGGATTCTCCTGGGATAAATCTTGAAGGTCTTCAATTTTCTGTCAACCATGACTCAAACCTGTTGCCTCATTTTTTCTTGTAATACATAAACTTGGATTTTCTATTACATAATGTTTTGATCAGACAATATATGTGTGTGTTTGTTGCTTGTTCGTTAAAATTCCTATTTTTGTATTCAAACAAGTTTTTAGTAGGGAATATTGACTCCATTGCCTTAGTGAAAATGGACTTATTTCAAATTATGTTTATATCTTAGATATGTTATTGTCTAGATAGCTTACCATTTAATAATGCTGCATGTAAATCCAATGCTGTACAACAAAGAAAACAAAAATCTTGCTGCTAGCTCATGTTCCTTCACTGAGTTTTCATTAAAAGTTTGTATGCAGAAATCTGTTTAGTAGATTTTTCACTTTGTGTATTAAAACTACTCACTTCTACAAGCTTAAATGTTTTAGTTATGTTACAGTAAAGGTACTTTGTGGCTCATGCTGAACTGTTAAGTTGGCCTTAAGGAAAAGTTTTGAGTTAATTTTTGTAATTTTTCTGGTGTTTTTTAATTTGAAATTATACTCAAATCCTAGTATTTGGANATTTCTCGTGAGGAAGCTCAGGAGCAATCTAATCCAACTCCCTGCTCAAAGAAGGTCAGCTGTGAGATCAGACCAGGCTGCTCTAAACTTTATCCAGTTGGATTTTGAAAAACCCTTAGAATGGAAACTGCTAATGCACGGCTTTTTNNNTAAAAAGGTTTCTCTTTAACGTAGAAGGCAGTAACTGTCTTCATGTTGCACAGTACTATAATGAACTGTGACATTTTAGGGCACACTGGGGGAACTCTGGTAAATTCAGTTACTCTGTTGAGAAGAGATTATTATTTCTTGAGGCAGGCTCAGAGAAGAGACTCAAAGGTGGTATGTTCCTGCTGTCAGCGTAAGCAGAGAACTAGTTAATATAGCAACTTAGACATAGGTCTTGACTTCACCTCAAGCACCATGTGTTTGATGTTGTGAAGGTCATAGCTTTACCATCCTTCTGCCTCTTGTGGTCCACCGGCAAGAGCCTGGTGGTCTCTGGAAGAAGCATACAGGGAGGGATTGCTCTCCCCTCCCTCCCTGACCTGATTCCTGCTGCTTCCTGCACTCCTGCACTTCTGCCCAAGATGCTGGGATCTAGCTCAAGAAGGCTGTCCTTCAAAATAAAACTTCTTGCTAGGAAATTATTCACTTGAAAGGAAAATCTTGCCTTGTCTTCATGTAATTTTTTTTCACATCTGTCTTTCCTGACAGAAATTTCAGACAATTTCTGAAAATTCTGTAAGGAATCTCTGTAATACATAGTAAACCATTCCAGGGTTTTAAACCAGTAACCTGTCAAACACAGCATAATACAGCTTATCCTGTAACATTTTCATAGGATATCTCTCTCTAGTGATGAAAGGAGAGGTAGAGAGGACTTGTATTTGCTATTAGAAGAGTGGTCATGGTGTAGATGTTGCTTAGCTCTTCAAAATGAAAAAACTCTGCAACTGGTAGAGCTAATTTTAATGACTGGGAGAATGGATGAGAGCCAAAACTAAAAATAGCCTCACACTTAAGAAAGTAATTTCACCATCTCCCTTGTGCACCTCAGCGCGTTTGGAGCATGTGAATTACCCACTTCCTGACGTTTATTTAGTGAGAGCTCCACGGGGTGATTCAGACGATGCGAGATGGGTGTTTGAAATTAGATGATATAAATACTGTCCTCAGGGACAAGTGAGCACTACTTGAAACATATCTGTCAAGTACATTCTTAGAAGAGGAATATAATCCTTATGCAATTTATATTTTAAAAACAAAAAAAACAAACCCAAAATTAAAACGAAACCAAAACCACACTACTTGTACTATGTAATTTTTCCCTGTGTAATCACATACATAAAAAAAAGCCCAGTAAAAATGAAAAAAAAAAGGAACTCTCTTGCTTGAGGAATGAACTTTCATTTTCTAAAATACATCCATTTTGATCAAGCTATCCAAAGAACAGATGACATTAAAAGATTGTTTGTTAATACTTCAGCAACGGTAAACATTGGCTCTATGAACGGGGAGATATGATACTTAACATGAAATCAGATTCTGTAGGGTGGGTTGTTTGGGGTTTTTTGGTTTTGCATCCATTAATTCACGTTCATCAATTTTGTTAGGTATTTTCAAGAATGCAGCTTTCTGAAATGTGTTATTCATCTTAGGAGTCTACTCTTAGCACATAGTGACTCTTTTGTTGTTTTTAGGCATTGGTAGTGGAGCTATTCTCTTTATTCTGGATTTTCCTAGTAATTTACTTGAATAACGAACTTTTTCGATTGTGTATTTCAATACCAGTGTGTATGTGTTTAAATTTGTGAGCAGTGTCTGTGAGGTTTGTTTTATGGTGTGATTTGTACATTTGTACATACACTATTGAGAATGTCTGCTGTTTCATAAATAAGCTCAACCATGCTATCATCTCTTCAAGAAGAATTAAAATGATAGTTAGAGAAAATCTTATGTAGACAGCTGATACCTCATGTTTTCTTTACTCTTACTGCCATCAGTGTTTTTGATAGTGTTTAGTGTCACCATAGGAAACCTTTTAAGCAGTAAGTAGGGATAAGCTGCAAATTGAACTTTCCCCAGACACCATGAAGGAGTCCAAGGTGTTGGATTTCTCACCCAGAGGTCTCTCTGGGTAAATTTTGCTGTTAGGTCAACATTTCCAGCTATAACCAGTGTCTTTTCAAACATTTTTCTCCAAACTGAGAAGTGTCATTAGTATCAAAGAGAGCAGACACCAAAGAAATGCTGCAAGTCTCAGTGCACGGTTCTCTAGAAAAAAAACACAATGAAAACTTTTGAGAGGAAATAGCCACTTTGTAGAATTACATTTTATTTTAAAATCTTCAGTGGAAACACTTAATACTTTTAAACTACAAATGTCATGCCTTATTTGGATTGGAAGCCATTCATGCTCATACCTTCAGCCTGGGTTTAACTGGTGATGAGGAGGTGTGCGGGGGTTCTTCAAAGCCTGGAATTTTGACTCTTTGTAACAAGACTTCCCTGTGGCAGTCTGTTCTGCAGGTAAGAGTATCACACAGTTTGCATCCATCTGCACACGCTTTGTCTCTCCAAAGAGACCTCTTCAATTTATGCCCCAACAGCCACTCAAAAGTGTGCGTTAGAAGATAAAGGCTCCTTGTAGCTGGTGTGCAGCTGCTTCATTTCAAGTGCAAGGCTTAGTCCACTTATCTTTACCAACACAAAATACAATGCTTATGCAACCCAAATATGGGTAGACAAATGCTAAAGAAACTTTTCCAGACTTGTTAATTTACTGTTTTCTGTCTCTAAATGGACTCTGTAGTTATAATCTGGTTCTATGAAGCTGGAGAATAGTCCAGACTTGAGTTTCAGGGTACATATTCCTGTCCATGTAGAAATTATTAAAAGGTCACACAGTTTTCGAGAAAGGAAATTTTGTGGCCTTCAGATCACTTTTAAGTATGCTGCAGAACAATCTGCCTCACTATCTTACTTCAATTGTTGTGTATTTTACTAATCTCAAGGTTCACTTATTGTCAATTTTGGATTTTTTTCTGAAATCAATATACAGAACATGGATGATCTTGTGTTTATAGTCATTGTAGTAACGGTAGAATGCCTCTGTCATATTCCTTAGAAGTAAAGGAGACTGAAGTGTTGCTGAACAGTTTTGAGTTCAAAGTCCACAAGCTAAAAAACAGCTTTAAAAAAACTCAGGAAGCAAGAGAAAACTCAGCTTTTTGTCAGTTTTGGAATATTAAAATATGTTATAACTCATAGCAATGATATATTCTCAAAATACAGCCTTACTTTTTTTAAGCCTACATAAACCTGCCTCCCAAAGCCATACTTTCTTGAATGTTTGTGAAGTGCATGCTTTTAATGAAGAAATATCTCCAGTTGTTCAGTTGCTTGAGTACTTGAATGTCTTCACCCAATTTTTTTGCAATGAGGGTGATGAGACAGAACATATTGCTTAGAGAAGTTGTGGATGCCCCATGATTGGAGGTGTTCAAGGTCAGGCTGGATGGGGCTTTGAGTCTCTTGAAGTGAATGATGTCCCTTCCCATGGCAGGGGGTTGGACTAGATGTCTAATCTTTAAAGATTCCTTCCAACCCGAACCCTTCTATGATTCTGCACCAGGAATTAGTTTCCTGCTTTACTGAGAAGACAGGAGCTAAAATTAAGACACCTGAAACAAACAAAAAAAACCCCAAAACTGCAGCAAAACAAAAAAAAAAGCCAAAGCCTTTCAGTTAGTGGCTCTTTTCAAATGGAGGCTATATTTCCAAGTCACTTGGCCCTTCTGCCCTGCACCAGCTATAGTATCTGTTTTGGCTGCTCATCTGCTTTTCCAAAAGATCTCTGTGTTGCTGTACCTCATCTGTCTGCTTTATTCCAAGAAAAAGTATGTATGTTAAGTTTTTTAGGCAGCAGGGCCAAACTCAGTGGAATATTTGAGGGAACTATTTTTAAAAAGGTGAAAAAATAAATAAAAAAAAAAGCATGTAGCTGAGTACATATTAGTGAAGGTGAAGCTCCATTGAATGTATCTGACTGACATCAGCTTAGTCTTCTTACTGACACCAACAAGGTACTCTGCCTCCTGTGTTATCTGAGGTGTAGTGGTGGATCATGAGAGACATGGACTTCCCCTGTGAGAAGCTGCACATATATATAGATAGATATCCACTTCTGAAATCTTATATATGCTGTGTGGTTATGGTTTCACTGCCATCTGGAAGGCCTGATGATAAACGTACAACTATGATAACATTAATCACTAAACAACTACTATTCTTGAAACAGTGTAGAACTCATTTTTCCCAGACTTCCAAGCAGAATATAAACAAACATACCTTCATCCTTTAACAACTCCCATTGGAGATGAAGTGATCAATTTACTTTATGGATTTTTATATTCCTTTTAGTCTTTTCTGTATTACTCCCTTCTTAACTGCACCCTCTCCTATGAGATGAGGTGCACTCTGGAAACAGAAATCAATCAGGCTAGCACCATCTTCTGCAGATGTTTAAGCTTAAGAAGCTGTCATTTGTGCTATTCCTCTTGTCATTTGTAAGGATACTATTAGATATGGGGTATGGGAATTTACATTACATCTGACCTGAGTTGCAAGAGGCCAAGCATCTTCAGTATTAGTGAATTATTGATTGTGGATTCACCTAAAATGCGCTACATAGATCCTTGGATCCATCAGTTTTGCCATTTATAAAGTGCTTAGATTGGGTTAATGAAGCCCATACGGACTTAAAAAGTAGCTAATTTTTAATCAATTAGATAACTTTCTCCTACGGGATTGACCTTGAAAGTCAGAGCCAATGATAGCTGGCAATAAATTTTTAAATTATGGATTCTTTTCCTGTTGAAGATATGAGATAGATGTGCTGCCGTGCCAAATTCTGCTTGGGTTAAAAGGAAGCACAGTGAGTTTAGGAGGTGGCTGCAGCTCCTATTCCTTTGCTACCTCTCTGATGCTGTAGTTAAAGCTTCAGAATTAGCAACTATAATTAGCCAGCTGTACCTTGAGCAGCTGGTACGGGCTTCTCCAGCGGTCACACAGAAAGCAGGATGGGATAGAGCCACATGAACACTTCTGTCCCCTGGAATATTTACTGCCAGGCACATGTGGCTTAGGAACTAACTGTGCTGTGTCTGTTGCCTTCTCCAGTTCAGAGCCAACATGCAGTTGCCTGCACGGTGCAAAGAAATCATGGTGAACTTGGTGAAGCCACTCGCTGGTCTTACACATTTATCAACAGGATTCAGCCAAATGGGTTACCTCTGATCACTTGAAAGAATGCATATTTAAAAACTAAAATTTGACAAAGCAGAGAAAAGCAGTTTAGAAAATTCTCGATATTAAAAATACGTAGCATGAGTACTAGAAGCATTTTTAAAAAATGATTGTTTCATATTTAAATGAATCCCTTATGTAAAGGTAGCTTTCATCAAAATTATTTTTTTCTAGAATTTATCTGGAACAGAGCTGACTGAAATTCATAAGCTGTGTAACTGTGTGTGTTTTGAGGGATCATTTTGCATCCCAGCAAGAGATAGGACCAAGGACCAAGAGCTCTTAATTTTCAGATGAAGTAAAAAGCTTAGTTTCAAGTCTAATCCAAAAATATCCATGCTGTTTTACTAATATGATACTCTTTGGAGTGTGTCATTTTTGTCGGTTGAATTAAGATTGTGAAAGATTTCTCCCTTATTTAGAGGTAGGCTTTACCAGTAAACCTAGTTAAGGTAGCAGTTCCTTTGGAGAATGCTGTGGCTTGGGTCCTCTGGGGGAGAACCCGCAAATTCTGCCACATTCACGTGACACTGAGGTCAAAAAATTATGCCTGAGGGACACCTGTAGTGCCTGATGCATCTCCTCCTCGAAAGGCATCTAAGAGCAGTCAGGGGAAGTGCCATCCCCTGGCTTGTAAACATCTAAACCTGGGGCAGATGGGTTTCATCCATTAAGCTGTCTTTACCAGGTCCAGCCTTAAATTGTGCCTCCTGCCAACATTATGATCCAGAGTTGTGCTTGCTGTTTTCTATGGAGGCAGCACAGTGTGGTGTTCCCTGGCATTGCTGTCACCCTGCTGTGACTCCCTGGTGGGCTGTTTCATTCACCCTCCCTACTCTCCAGGTCAGATCTCCTGTCCACGTAGCCTAAGCCCCCAGAAAACAAGAGTAAAAGCTCGTTGATCGAGTAAAAGTCCAAAGTTGCTTTATTGTAAGCCATTTCAGAATGTGAACATTCATACAAACAGTATTCAGGCTCCACCTGAACAAGTTGGGTTATTGAACATAATTGTGTCACGTTGTTTATTTTCTGTCGCGTTGTAGTAGGCAGAACCCTTGCAGTGCAACTTCAATAGCATCGACCTGCTTCCTGCAGGCACACATAAACACACAAGTGGAATATTTTGTCTATCAAAAATATGAAGTACTTAATATATTCTGTTCTTGAGGTAAGAGTTAGCTTCAAGAATAAAATGGGGAATACAGCTGAATGGAGATCAACATTTCCTGTGGTTTTCCATCAGCTTTATGCTTTAGGGAAGCTTTCTGTACCCAAAGAGTCACATCTTTTGAGTTCCTTTAATATTGCTGTAGATGCCAGTGACATTTTGTAGTACAGGCAGAATGTGGTTTGTGTGGATCAGTGTTTTGATCGTGTAACAGGGGGCTCTGCTGAGATGAATTTAAGTTGCTGTGTAGCACTTTGGTGGGATGTGGACAACTGGCAGTTCATAAGCATCATCAAAACATTTCACAGTGACACCAAACAACCATCAAGTTTTGTCTGTTGGGTTGGCACAAACCAGCAATGAAGTAGAATATAAGAGTGTTTTTTTTAATCAGCTCTTCAGCCATTTGGCAAATGAAGGATGCTGGAGCTGGGTGAAGGTGCTGAAATAAAATGTCCATGATGTCTAGGACTCTGTTTTCTCAAGTAAACAATAATAAAACATTACATGCGATCCATTTGTTGTGATGAACTTTGATTATAGGGTTGTTGCCTTTGCAGCTTTTACTCTGTGGCATTGTGGTGTAATGACGTTCTGTCTTCCTGTCATGAAAGGCAAAGGGTTTGGTTGAAAAATTAAAGTTATAATAGTGGAAACCATTCTTCTGGGAGACTGCAAC
>VZSZ01008239.1:58238-71658 GCA_013398815.1 Ibidorhyncha struthersii
GAAGTTGTCCAAAAAAAAAAAAAAAAAAAAAAGCCCAAAACTGAAGTGACTGAATTGTAGTGAGTTATCTAACTCTCTAGTTTGCCAAAGGAAGAAAAATAAAACTTTTTTTTCCCCCTCACTATAGTGAAAATAGGTATAAAAATAAGATATGGGTTTGTTGTCTGAAGACAAATGCTTTTTCATGTAGACAATGCGTTCAGATTAAGCTGGCCTGAATTTTAAGAGGTTAGCTAAAATAGTTTCCTACATGCCCAAAGTGCAATCTAACTGATCACGGTGTATGACTGCAACTTACCTATTTGCTTTATTTAGGAAATACTCTGAAATTTAAAATTAATGTAATTACATGATAATGGTGATTGTGTAGCACCTTCTTTCTATGCTCTCCAGAGATTTTAGTATTCTTGTTTAATTCTACTTTAGCATTTTACTGATCATTCGTGCTGGGCTTACATTCAGCACAGTGGGAGGCTCAGGAGAGCTGGCTTTTAAATGTCTTCACATCATGCTGTTTGCCCTTCCCTTTTCCTAGTCTAGGTGCCTTATCAGGGAAAGTGAAATAGAGCTTGCAATGTTAGAAAAGAACGTGCTGAAACAGTGCTGTGGCACATTGACACAGCCTCATGAAAGGGTGGGAGCTCAGCATCTGTTTTGCTGTTTATGAATTTCCAAATAGCAAAACTCATGTACAACTTCATACTAATGGCATCCCTGTTGGGATGCCCTGTTTGTGGCAAGATGAGGTGGGGAGAGGAGTGGGGAGCCAAACCTTATATTCTTCTTTAAAACTGTTGCATCAGTTAAGTGTTGAACTGGGAAGAACGGATCTGTAGTTTATTGTATTTTTAACTTCTGGCTGAGTTTTTGAGCCAGGTCATCTGACCTATGCATTATTCTGAAGAGAAGTTGAAGGAAACCTAAGACCACTTAGTCCAGACTGAGTAAATAAGAAGTGGCAACTACCAGTGAATAAAGCAAGGCACCATGTTAAAAAATGGGATTTTTTAACAGTAGGGGAGAGAGAGAAGCTTAACATAGCAACTGCTTCTTCTGAATGTTAACCTGTAGTTCATAGAAAAAGTGCCAGTATCAAAGACTTCCCATGTTTAAAATTTAATCTTTTTTTCTTCCATTTAATCTCTTTCTAGTAAATTTGACTTTAGAATTGGCATAGTGCAAGAAATTTAGTCTCTTCTTGCATTCAGATTTGATTTAAATAAGGCAAATTTAATAATTCCATTCTCTTAAAAAGCTGGGATGGAAAAAAACGTAAGTTGCAGTATCCAATTACATGTGTTGCAACTCACTTGCAAGTTGTTTTGTTCAAATATGTACAGTCAATAAATGTTTTACTGTGATCATATAGTTCATGTGACTTACTGCTTGTACTTCAAAGTACTTCTGACAGCTCCATAAGTGGTTTGGTTTGGCCTTTATATATAGGCTGTTGACTCTTAAGTAATTGTATGGCTATCATAGGAGATAAATGAAACTTTATTAAACTTGCCATGCTCTCACATAGCTTCTGTTCCCTTAATGGAATAAAATTATTTTTTTGTCAGCATATAAACTGACAGTTCATCTCCTGCGCTAACTGTGGCATTAACGCATGTCATTGTGTTTACTGGGATAAGCAAACTGGCAATCGTAATGCAAAAATGAATTGCAGCAGTAGTTATTATTTGATGTTGTAAGATAGCCTAATGCACTAGCTGGGTGGAGGCCAAATATTCATAATTCAGAACCTTTATGCAACTGCCTAATCACATATAAGTATTTCTGTAGGTCATTCTGTAGAATGTCTTTCTGTTGCCAGTAGTGGAGTTGTGAGGCCCTTCACATGCAATGGTTGTTCTGCCAAGTTCAGTGTTTGCTATGAAAGTAAGACAGGAACCAGCATTTAGGGGTGTTAGAGGCTGAGCTATCCCGTGGTGTCCCTAACAGAAGGTTCAGCTTAAGATCTAAAATCGGCATTCTCAAGTCCTGCACATTCAGCCACTCATAACAGCCGCTGTCTCCAGCAGAGGCACAACACACTCCAGTTACAGCTGTGACAGTACCTGGAAATGCAGTTCTTACTGTCTTCGCTCTGTTGCTGCAAAAGCTGAGAATCTCTGCTGAGCTCCATGGGGTCCACCTGTAGCTGCAACGGCCTCATGGGGTACATTTGAGGCTGAATAAAAGGGGCTTTGGACCTGGGGGCTGTGTGCTGAGTGATTTCCACATGTTACAGCAATGACGCTGAATCTTTACACCCATGCAGTGTCCTTGCGGCTGTAAGACACAGTTACTGTTTTGTATGGACTAATTTTCCAGTTCCACACACCTGCAGTGTTTTGAGGGCTGCATTGCCACTCACCAAAGTGGTATTCTCCTTGCACAAAAGCACAGATGTGCATTGCATGCCTGGAAGTGCTCCAATTGAGGGTGGGAGGGTTGCAGAACTCATAAAGCCTTGAAAGACTGTAGAGGTGGAAGTGCGCTAAGCCTGATGATGTGCAGACTCTGCTTGGGATGTGTCTGGTCAGCTGACATGGACCAGGGCAGTTTGTAGAGATGCAAAGTCCCCAGTCCATGTGGCCTTCAGAAGCTGGGGGATTATTTTTGGCCCTCTTCAACTTAGTGACGGAGGTCTGGTCACTGGGAAAAGAGCTGTTCCTTGTCCTTACTACGGCAACGTTTTTGTGGTGAAGCTAGGGAAGGTCCTCACACTCACCGAGGTGTGACTGAGAGCACAGTTCAGTGAAACTATTAAAATCAGAATAGCACTCAATAAATGAGATCCCAGGTGAGTGACGCGTAGGGCAGTTGAATACTCTCTTCTCCTCTGTTACATTGCTGACAAAGTGTGGATTGATTCAATGTGTGCACAATTTGTTATTTTTGAGAGAAACTTAAGGTTTTGTCTAGCCAGGGGACTCAGCAAAATTAATCCATTCAGAGTATGAATTTACAGTTAAACTGCTTTAAATTCTTGTGTGTACAAATGAGCTCCAGAGTGAAAGTGGTTGTAATACAGGTAATTTTTGAGTCAGGGTCACCATGTTCTGGTATCTGATTTGCCAATAACCACATCATCAAATTTCTTTCATAAAGTGATTAAGTGCCATAGGAGCCCAAGTCAATTTGACTTTCTTCACAGCCAAATACCTCATCATTTTAGAAAGTGAGATGTAAGTTCCTAAATAACTTAGGTTACTTTTGAAAATGTAGTTTTGTTGGAATATTTGAAGTATTCATCACCATAGCAACAGCAAGGAATTATGCCTAGCGTTTAATGCACTAAAAAAAATTGCTGGGTATCAGTTGTGAAAAATATGAGATACATTACAGGCGCGAGAATAAACTATTTCCAGTGATACTAAAAAGCAATTTAAGTAAAGGAACAAGCGCAAATCTTTTTTTTCTTTTTCAGAGTGATATAAAATTTTAGGTCTGCAAGGTCTCATAGACATGAGAATAAACTACTTGCAGTGATACTGATAAGCAATTTCAGTAAGGGAGCAAGGGCAAATATTTTTTAATTTTTCAGAGTATGTGATAAATGTTAGATCTACAAGGTTTTAATGTTTAGTGCAAAAAAAGCTAGAAATTAATTAGCTATGCTTGCTCTTGCAAAGGGCTACAAGTTATAAGACAGAGTTACTGATTTTGATTTATGCTTTATGGCCTTCATGGAGAGATAACCTAGTGTCTTTTTGCTATATAAAATTAAATGACAAAGACAAAAATGAGATCTTTTTTAAAATAATAAAAATTAAAATAAAAGTTGAGCCTCTTCAGAGACATCAGGGATTTTCTTAGTGCTACTGTGATGATTCAGGTTAAATACAAGTCTTTTGCATTGTGATACAGTGTACAAAAGACATGCATAAAACCGTTCTTAACAGTGTAAGGTTAACGAGAAACAGAATTTAAATGTCACCTGTGTAAACACATCCAGTGTACGCTAGCAGATAATACAAGAAGCTTGGAAACTACATTGTTTCGTCTGGAGAATAGTGACTCTTCTCTTTGTCCCCCACTTTAACTTGGGTCAGGACTGGGATCTAAGTCCCTGATTGATAAGGATCATAGCTGAAGTATTAATTTTGTGTTAATACCTAATATTCAGCATCCCATGGAGTGCCTTTCAGGAGCTCTTCTGCTGCTATTGACTCCTAGTGTTTCAATAAGCACCACACTCATTTTTTTGTTCTCTGGCTTTGTTGTCTTCTGCAGGAATAGTGTGCTGGGTTACCAGAGAGAGTATTTCTATGAAATTTTCCTTCCTTAAAAAGAATTTAATATCCAGTCTATTCTTCAGTGATAAGCTCCCATACTGAAGCTTGTCTGTGTTGTGGTGGTTTCTATGGGCCCTGTGATGAATGGAGGCTGTATTACAAAATACAGAACATGGATTTAGGTGGTGGATCTAAATAGGGTATAGCCAACAATTTGCATTTAATAGTGGTCTGCTATACAGTGGAAAGAGTCTGTACGATTATTCAACCTCTTTGTCACCTTCATCCATCAAATCTGCAAAGATATTGACCCTTCCCCAGTGAGCTGACAAAGCATAGCACAAGGGACGCCTAAGAACAGGACTGCCTGTAACAGAACTGGAAAGGCAACTCTTCTGTCCATGGGCTGAGCAGGTACTTTGGATGATTCAGAATCTGAGAGCAGGGTCGAACTGAAAGGCTAAATGAAAGTGAAATATCTTATATGAAACACCTTGAAAGAGAAATCTGTAATAGCTCCATAAGCACCCCTCTGCCTCAACTTGCAAAAGAAGCTTCTGCATTTCTGTCTTCTACACTGACATAGAAATTGGGAGTTCAAGTATGTTGTAACTCTGAGTTGAGCAAAGGGATGTGCAAAACAAAACAAAACAGTATATCATGGAGTGGGGTAAACCATCAACATTTGTAGAGAATGATAAACTCTCAGAAAAGTCATGCTGTCACCTGCTGGTATCAGCCATTCGTCTGCCTTTCTCACTGTCCAGTAGGAGCATGCGGCTTTCTTATTAGTTACCTCACTTAAAGTACAATGAACTTCAAGGGCCTCCTTCATCTTTTTTGCTGCGATTGAATCTCTCATTTAACCAACCTAAAGAGCTGATTCAGAACTATGTTTCCCTGGTTTTGTGCTGATATAACTCCGTTGAGATCATGTAGATGGTCCTTATCCCAAAGAGGAGAACAGATCTTTCATGCTCCGTTAATGTTCTTTCCCCAGGGAAGCTATCCTCCTTCGCTAAAAATTCTTTTGAATACTCTAATTAAGGATAAGGATCTCTTTGAATATTAATTATTTTTTCATTGGCCTCACTCAAAATATTTAACTCAAAGTAATTTCCTGGTAATCACATCTTGATTATAACTTTGAGAGGATTTACCCTTTTTTAATAAGTTCCAATTTATCCAATAAGACTGCCTTTTGTATGTGTCCAGTTAATCACAACTACAGATAAGACAATAAACAGTAGCTGTAAAGAGGCAGTTTTGGTTTGTTTCTTAAGTTTTCTTCTTACAAAAGCGGTCATTCTTACCGTAGCTCTCCCTCTTTTCCTGGTCTATAATGATTTAACTATACTGTAGATGACGGTGTCCCTCATGCATGTAAGTTCAGAGTCTTTTGAGTGGCTGAATCTACTGGGCCTGTACAAGCAAAAACGGCTTTGTACAAAGACCAAAATAGCAGAACAACTCAAAATTTTTCTTTCTTGCCTCTACTCTGGAATGGTAAGATAGGACTTGATGTGCTCCACTGCTCTTTCTTCTGCTTCCCCCTCATTCTAGGACTCCTGATTAGGTATAATTAAATAAATGACAAAACCCCTTTCTATTTCCAATTGTGCTTTGAATGTTAAAGAGAGAGAGAGAAATTTCTGTATCATTACCAAGGGCAGATGGTAGTTTGGATTAGCAGCAGGACAAACTCTAAAACCATCATGTTTAAATCTTTTCTGTCATGAAGTAATTTTACAGATTGAATAGGTGGCCACAGAAGATGCCTTTTGAAGTATCTGAAAAGGGGTGAAATTCCAAAAATGCCTGTTTAAAATTTCTTCTAAATCAGGATGAAGTGAGGAGCTTAACTCCCATTCTCAGCATGAATGAGAGGAGGATTCTTGTGAGCTTTTAGGAATATCTTGAGGGATGCTTCAGTCATCCTCTGTGCCAGCAGAGTCAGCATCTTCATCTGATAGGACAGTCACATCATTCCAGTGTAGGCAATAGCAAGCATAGCCCATTGCAGAGATCTCACCCTTCCAGCCTGGGACCTCAGCATTATCTGAAGCTTATTTCATATGGAGGGTTTAATAAGGACCTGGTGCAGAATTCCTTCCCAAATGCAACAGGGAGTTTCACGTAAACCCAAACACTTGTCTTACACTTCCAAAGAGAAGAAGCTACGCTACTTGAGTTCACTAGAGCTCTCGGATATTACCGTAACAGAAACAAGTCATTCACAATCCCCCTTTGCTTCCTTAAGCATGAAGAGCTGCTCTGTAAGGCTCTCCAGCAAGGCTGTCAGAAAGGATCACCCTTGCTGCCAGCACAGCTAATGCATTGTTACCAGCTGGTTGACGTAACTCTCCCGCTGATTGGTAATGCTCACTCCACCCGGCTCTTGGGCTGCTTCCAACGCATGCCACTATTTATAATCTGGGCAGCAGCTACAGGGACTCTGCTCTGTTCATATTTGTCAAGTCTTGTGGATTTAGTTACTATACCAGATGCTAAATTTTGTAGTGAAAGTACTCCATTCTCCACTCACTTCTGCTATCCCAAGGCAGCGCTGCTCACCATACACCTGCAGTGCAGATCACAGTGACACCTGAAGAAGAGAATTTACATGCTCTTGAGTAACTGTAGTTCTTTGAAACCATGACTACACTATAGTAAGAAATCCAGTTTTCAAATTAATTCATTATGCAATGAATCCAATATTAAAACCCATAAAATGTTAATAAAGCAGAATTCTGCACACGTTTTATTTCCATAAATCTGAAATAAAGCTTAAACCATGTTTCATAGTGTTGGTACTGCATACAACTCATCAAACAATGAATAAGTAGTACTGATACAAAAAGCAGAGAACATGTCTTGATTTGAACTACTTTTGTTTCTTTGTGTTACGAAGGCATCTCCATTCTGAATGCAACTCATTAATGTGTGCTCCCTGCCCCCTGCCTTCGTAAGCCTTCTCCAACTGGCTAAATGTGGTGACTGGAGCTTTTCGGATTAATTTTCCTTAAGTGACCTACTTTGCAGAGAAAGATAATCATTTATAGCCTCTGGCACTCTATTCAGGTCACAGATGGACAGATAGCAAAGCTATTCCTCAGTGACTTACGCGGTTTGTAACTAATCCCCAGTGAGAAGGGAGAGGAGATCGGCCTGATGTTAACTGGTCAGAATGCCTAAAAGTATGAAAGATCATTGCCTCCTACTTTAGTTTTCCGGGAGTGTCACACTTACGCTGTATGATACCAGCCAGCAGTTGCTGTAGGAGTGTTTTGTGGTAGTGATCAAATTACTGGATACCATAGATGCTAAATATCTGACTTTGATTCCTTTGCCTTGAGGGTGGAGCACCATGGGGTGTTCTGACTGTGGGCATGTCAGATGTTACACACGTACCAGATACCATGGCCAGCACCAAGGGTCAGAGATTTGGGAGAGTTTTCACCTTTTACTCACTAACAAGTGCTTATGATCTTGTGAATAGTTACCACTGTAAAGATAATTCACTGTGCAATCAAACCTAAACCTCTGTTATGAAAGCATTTTTTGTATAGCATGATCAGTTGAGCCAATAAAACTCATATTTTGCTATTAGCCTTTAGAGGCCCATTCCCCGTCTTGTATTTGGCACTAATGTAGTGATGTATGCAGAACAGCTTGTTCTCTTACTTTTGGATGTTCAGAAATTTCACAAGGGAAATGACCAGGCTTTATTCTCTGTTAGGATATTTTAAAAAGTTTGGTGGAGCTTTTCATGCTGAGGAACATGCAACAAGCAGTAGAGTTAAGGATGTATCTTTTTTTGAAGGACCGTCTTCAAACATTGAGTGTGCCAAGCAGTCGGTACATTCTGACAGGTCTGAAGAAATAACTGTGAAAATTATGACACTGCCAGCAAAGGGATGGATGGCTTTCAGAACAAAATAGAACATGTATGCAGGTTTAATTCTTGCACCACAGGAATGCAAACGTGTATGCCTGTGTCCCCCAGTGTATGCTGGTGCCCCCAATGTATACATACAGCTTTGCTCTTTGCACCGCAGTGCAAAACTGAAAAGTGTTCTGGTAGAAGTTGCACTGGAGTTTGGATTGCTTTGATCACTGAGTAGGTGTTTGTATTTCATGTGCTTCCTAGAGCAAATAATCTCAGAACACATGAGGAATGATTTGGTTTTGCTTTAGATATTTACAGCTGTTAAGGCAACCTGACAGAGCTGTGTGTGTTTTTCCTATGGCAGAATCTAATGCATCGAGGGCAAAATCAATTCCTTTTAGCAAAAAGCCTTTCAAACAGGAATTAAGTAAAAGGTTTTAGAGAGAAAAAGTATGTGCTGCCCTCCCGTACCTATCCCAAGGGACTGTAGTGTGGCTGATCCATCATCAAAATTCTGGCCATGGGCTCTAGCAGTTGCTGGGAGCCCTTTGAATTTTCCACACATGCCCTTCAGCTTCTGGGTCTGTGTGTTCCCTCTCCTGGGTGTTAGCCCTATCATTTTCCTTCCAAGGGATAATTCTCATTGTGTCTGAACCGTATGTTTCTCAGCATCTCCTCTAGTAGTGTTGATAAATTTGAACCACTGTAGCTCTATAAGCATAGGCATCAATGCAGATATTCTTAGTCTAATTTAAGAACAGTTATAGGTGTAGGTGTGCTTTTGTCTGATCCTAAAATAATTAATCTAAATCCAAATAAATCCAGTTTTAACCAAAATAATCCACAAAGTATAATTTCAATTTTCTTTTCTTTTTTTCTGGTTTGTCACAAAAGTATTTGAGAAAAGTAAGCGAGCAGTGCCAAGATTGGTTATGGGGTATTTTAATCAAATTATGACTTTATGAAATAGAAAATTCACATCTTTGCTTCTCTGTTTCCTGGTGTGATATCCATCACATGGTTGTTTTTATGTCAGAGAATGTGGAGTTTTGTAAGAAGAAACAGGATGAGTAAATAGTTGGGAAGTCATTGTGTGTTGCCAGGTACAAAACTAGACTAATTAAAGTAATATGTTTCTATTTTATGGAGCCATGGTACAATCTGTAGAAGATAAAGTGTAAACTATTTGTAGAAAAAAACAGTATATGCTAAAAACAAATAACATCGGCATTACAATAGACATGTTCATGCCCATTATGTAGATCTCTTCGGGATAAAAAGTATGACTGAGAAATAATAGTGGTGCATTCCTATTGAAAACAACCAATTTGAAAATAACCAGTTCCAGAGAAAGCTTCTAGCTTTTGAACCAGGGTGGCCATAGCAGTGATAGAAAATACATGCTTCATATTTACTGCTGACATTCCAGTATACGAGCAATAACTTAAGAGCTCCTGACTGTTTTCTTGGCAGGGTAGTAAGGACACTGGGAAAAGGTGAAGCTGAAACACGCCATGAATCCCCCTGGCATTATCACTTAGCACTGTGCAAGAGTCTGTCTTCTGGGATCTTCATGGCTTAGAAGCTTAACTTGTATCATGGGTGTACACATTATTACATTGAAAAAACATCCATTCATTTCCCTGTTTGCATATTAAATTAGGATATTAAGTAGTCAAACAGTTCTCATCCTATGACTGTTCAGGACACAAAGCTTTTAATCTGCTGTGTTACATCAATATGAAATCTTGTGTGTATATTCCTTCTGTGGGGAAAGATGAGTAATAAGGCACATTTTGTAAACATGTATAGGTCTCACACACACACAATTTGCTACTAGTCCTGCCATGGGACTACTCACTTGCATGAAATGGCTGGAATGGATATTTGTTTGCCAGATCAGCACATCAAGGAGGAGCTATGAATATGGTAATGAACTAGATTTTTTTAGCATGTTTTTTATAGAATTTGTTGATCTGCTGTACTACTATAAGTGAAAAGTAAATCTGAGTAGTGAAACAGAAGAGTAGACATTGTTAAGGAAGTTTGTTCTCACCTTTAATATGTGAGTCAATGCTCCCTGATGAAGTAAGATTATAATTAGTTTAGTCATCTAAGATTTAAAATTTCCAGTGGTAAACTTCTAATTAGTTGAAAAGATAGTGAAAAGAACCCCTATTCCTCTTCTGAAGGAGCTTGTATTCCTGTTCAAGGCGAGGAAGCAGAGTATTTGGAAGGAAATGCTGCAGCATGGCAGAATCAGACATCATGTTTTAGTGAAACAGTAGATGTAATCTGAATTGGTAATGAATATTCCTCGGTGGCTGGTTGATTTTGAACACCTAAGGAGCATTTATAAGAGTCATAATGTTTTTTAAATATGCTTTGGTGGAATGGACTGTGCATATGCATGAAGTGGGAAAAAGAANGTTTCATTGTTCGTATGTACAAAGTTGAAATAAACCTATAAACTTACATGCAAAACAGTAATAATTTATAATTAAATTAAGCATATCAAAATATATTATAATAAATAGTTAGATTATAATAATTCCTCATTATTTGTCATGAAACTACATACAAAATCATGTTGGCCAGAGTTTGGTTTTCAATGATGCCTTTAATAGTGAGCTAATTAGACAAAGTGAATTATTTTCTGTATGTATTTTCCATGTAGGTGTGCACCTCACGTACTGTTAGCATTATACAAGTAAACATCAATAAGATATTTGCATACTAACACATTCACCTGATGTGTCTGATTTGTTTTTCCCTTGCATACTGAGTGCAAAGATAGGGTCTGTGGATGATGGCAAACTAATTACCTGTGATAATTAAAGCCCTGTGTTTGCTCAGAGAATAACTAAATTGTAGGCAAGGATTTTTCCTCCATAGGCTACTTCAGTAAACCCCAACATTGGCTTCCTCTTTGCAATAAAGCAATAATATCTCTATGCTCCTTGATCATTACTCTCTTTGCTGATATTACTGAGGAAAGGCATATTAATAATATTATGGTGTTGAAATTCGAGATCTTTGAGTTTGCAAGTACAAATTAAATACGGTATTTATTAAAGAAAGAGTGTTTCAGGGATAGAAAACTTGCATTAAGACAACTAAGCTGTAGTTCCAAAGCAGTATATTGGCTCTCTTTAATCAAGTTGGTGACAAATCTTTTCCTAAAATATCTTTCATAAAGTAGTAGATTAAAAAAGCACTTTCACTCAATACGTATATATTAAAGTAGTGGCTAATCATATACATACTCTAGAATTACACGCTGTTGCTTTTGCGAAGCTGATGTGGATTTCATCATCATTAAGATTTTATTAAAAAAAATACCCTGTTGAACTGGGAGGGTAGAGGTTGTTTTCCAATAATGATATACCTGTATTTTCTGAATTTATAGTTTTGATTATTTGAGCATTTGTATTCTCATTTGGACATTCAGTCACAGGATTTTTGCATGATTCTATTTTCCTGGATATTTTGAAAAAAAATTACAAGGCATTTTAAGAAAAATAAAAAGGAAGAGATTTGGGGGCTCTGACCATTCTCATTCTGTCTGTGCAGTTCGACAATCAGCAAGCATTGGGAGGCAGAACTGGCCACGCTCAAGGGTAATAACGCCAAGCTCACAGCAGCCCTGCTGGAGTCCACTGCCAATGTAAAACAATGGAAACAACAACTTGCTGCGTATCAGGAGGAGGCAGAACGTCTTCATAAGCGGGTAAGTTGAGGCAAATGGCCAGGATCCTTGAGGTGGAAGTAAGTGACTGTATTTCCTCATTTTCAAGTAAAAAAAAAATTAAAATGTTTATTGTTGGGGCTTTAGGTTAATCTTTGAGACAAAAATTAATGACTACTTCAAAGCACACAGGGTTACTCTGTTGGGAAATTCTTTCCTTTGTAGCAGTTCCTTTTCTGCAGAAGGTATTGTTGCATGAAGAGTTATCTAACCTACTAGGGTTATCTAACCTACTTAGGGCATGTTTGCCAGCTTTCACTCTTCATTTGGTGCCAGCTGCATCACATCTGTTTCAGGACCTTCTCTACAACATTACACTTTAGTCCCTCTTGCATTTAAGCCCATAGAAACTTGACATCAAATCTGTAGTTAAAGAAAGTCTCTTGTATTTTCCACATATAACAATAAGCGAACAGCTTCCTGTCATCCTTGCATCTGAAGAAAACTGAACATAGATTCATAATTATATGCAATTGGAGATCTGGTCCCACTTTCATACAGGAGGGGCTGGGTCCTGTTCCCTTCACTGTAAATTTTGCAGAGGTCAAATTAGAACGCAGTGGGGGAAGGAATTACAGTGTTTGAGGGAGTAATAAAGCATATACAATGTTGAAGGCTGCATTGTGAAAACAAGTATAAAATATTTTCCTTTCTCTTTCATGTGTAACTCTTTATATATTGTATAATCTGTTCACATTTATCCAGATGAATCATAGTTTAGGACGCATTTTTGTGCAAAGTGAA
Source organism: Ibidorhyncha struthersii (assembly GCA_013398815.1). Taxonomy (NCBI): domain Eukaryota; kingdom Metazoa; phylum Chordata; class Aves; order Charadriiformes; family Charadriidae; genus Ibidorhyncha; species Ibidorhyncha struthersii. The sequence continues at coordinate 70,846 of VZSZ01008239.1, forward strand.
GGCAAGCTTAGCTCATGAATGGAGCAAAGATTTCTTTGATGAAGCTGTATTGGTTTTGTTAGTATCAGTTAACTTGGAAAAATATCAAGGAGAGGTACTTAGTTAGGAAAATAAAACCCAACAAAAGCATTGCTTTTTTTGCATGTAAACAGTTTTCATGAATATGCTGACAAGAAGGGAAAGGTCAAGTAACAAACATGGCAGACCTTTTAATTTGGTTTTGTATACTGTTTTCACCTATATGAAATAAGATATGGCAATTACAATTAGCCTAATCCTGCAAATTGTGAAGGGTTCTTTCAGACCTGCGCTAGACCTGTCCAGCTGGAGGCTGTTAGTAGTCCCAAGAACAATGCTCGTATTCATCTGAGGGGGAGGAAATTCAGTAGGCTACGTGTAACCTGGGCATGTGGAAGGGTAGGAAGAATTCCCTTGAACTTAAGAAATGTGGGGAAATGGCAGATTCTTGGGGCTGTCCTATACCTCGACTGACTTGCAGATGAGAGTGCTGAGTCCCAGCCAAATGAGCTGATAGGGAAGAACAACAACTTCTGGTGGACTGTAACTGTGTGTGCCATAGTTGGTTGGACAAAATGCATGAAGTGTAATTAAAACTGGTGGGTTTTGCAAAGTGCTTTCAGTTCAAGAAATTGGCAGTTGCTGACAAAAGTGCTTTGCTTCAGTCAGGCACAAGCTTGACATTGTTTTGTACAGAGGGAGACTCTCACTTTGTCATCTCACTTAAGCTTCTCCTTTGGAAGGGTGGAAGTTTTAAGCTGTGCTGCACATTTGTGAATAGATGATAACAGTCAT
>VZSZ01008239.1:74813-95148 GCA_013398815.1 Ibidorhyncha struthersii
TTTAAATACTGGACCTGGTGATAAGGTCTCCCCTAAGCCTTCTTTTCTCTCGGCTGAATAAGGCCAGTTCTCTAAGCCTTTCCTCATATGGCAGGCTTCCCAGTCCTTTGGTCACTTTTGTGGCCCTTCTCTGGACCCTCTCCAGCCTGTCCACATCTTTTTTGCATAGCGGGGACCCAAACTGAACACAGTATTCCAGGTGTGGCCTGACAAGCACTGAGTAGAGTGGGATAATGACGTCTTTATCTCTGCTGGTGATGCCCTTGTTGATGCAGCCCAGCATCCTGTTGGCTTTCTTTGCTGCAGCAGCACACTGTTCACTCGTATTGAGCTTGTTGTCCACCAGGACCCCCAGGTCCCTTTCCACAGAGCTGCTCCCCAGCCAGGTAGATCCCAGCCTGTGTTACACTCCTGGGTTATGTTTTCCCATGTGCAGGACCTTACACATCCTTGTTGAACTTCATAAGGTTCTTGTTCACACACTGTTCCAGCCTATCCACGTGTTCCTGCTGGGTGGCTTGCCCTTCCCAAGTGTCCACTTCCCCACTCAGTTTGGTATCATCAGCAAACTTCATCAAAGTACACTTGATTCATATCACTTATAAAGATATTAAAACATCATTAATAGCTGATGATTTTTCATAACAGTTGTGCAGCAAATCTCCTGCAATTATTTTGTATTTCTGAGGGAACACAAAATTTTATAACATGGGATCATCTCCACTATGCTCTTTTGATCATCCTTTACATGCCTTTATGAAATGTTTCTGTAATGTGTGACCATGGGGCTTGTTGATATTTTACATAGAATATAGGAACACTCAGTGCCTATGTGTCTATGGGCACGCCTGTAAATTATGACAGGATAGTTCATCAAGAGTACTGCCCTCTATTGAAATTGTTTTTAGGAAAATATAGACTTGGGTAACTCAGTAAATCGAACTCTCTGAGCAGAAGTATGCAGATCATGTAAAAAATCAATCTCAATCTGTTCTCCATACTGTGTGATACAAGAGCTCTTCTAAACTGCATGCTGGAGACGGATCTTTCAAATTGAAATAGTGCCCCATTTCAAAAAGAAACTGCAAGCCAGATGCTTTTCTCTTACAGAGATCGAAAATGCACAGTTGAAATAGCAGTTCTGGAGACCGTTGGTTGTGGTATGTGTGGTAGAATGCAGTGTTAAATCACTGTATTGTGTTATCTTTCTCTTAGGTTTATCCATTAAGTTCAGCATAAACACGTAGTTGCAGTTGATCCAAAAAATGTTCCACAAACTGGAATCTGTCTCACCTGAGATTATGTAGAAGTTATATATCAAGTCTGAGTTGGTCATCTTTTTTTCTTGTAATTCTTGGAGAGACAAAAGCATAAAGAGTTAGTGTCGCAGTCTTAAGAAAACTCACTCACATGTTGAGTTGAATTTGCTTCTGTAAGTCCTTCTCTTTCTCCGTAGATAAGACATACTTTTTTAGGCAGATGAAATTAACATTGTCCTTAGTTCACAGAATCACAGAAAAATTTAGCATTGAGGGGAACTCTGGAGATTATCTGGTCCAATTCTCTACTGAAAGCAGGGCCAGCTTTGAAGTTAGATCCAACTCCAGGGCTGGATCAGGGGACTCAGGGCTGTGAATCACATCTCAAAAATGGACATCCCACAGCGTCTCTGGGCAGCCTGTTCCAGTGTTTGACCACCCTTGTCAAATTATTTTTCCTAATATCTTTTCTAATTGAAATTTGCTGTGCTGCAGCTCACATCTGTTGCCAGTTCAGTAGGAAGACTGGGCTTGATACAAAAGAAATTTGGTGAGAAATGTTGAATAGATCAGATTTTTAGAAATAGTCATAGAAAAATTGTTTTCAAGGCGAAAAAAAAAAGGCAATTAGTTTGCCTGTTCAGTTGTAATATAGTTGTTGTTGTATATGGAAAAGTTGGATGTCACAGCATCTTGCCCACTGGAGGAGAAGAATGTGTATAGATACGTATGCACTGGGGGTATATGCTCACTTACAAGATCATAGTCTTGTATAAAATGGACCATCCTCCAAAATGAAGAATGGTACTGCCAACATTAGCTGTTATATTTAGTTCAATTTAATAATATATTATGTGGTTTATATATAATGTAATTGTGGTATTCACTTCTTAACGTGCTTTAGGTTTATATACAAATTTTGCTGCCTGAGTCATCTGTCTGCATGCAAGCTACAGCAGACTCATATCCTTTGTCAAGTGTGGTGGTGGGGGGAAGTAATGCATTTTAATTGGTAAACTTTGCATTATTATTTCCATCTTTAGTTTCTTCTTTATAGAAATAGCCTTATAAATAGCCTTATTTACATAAATAGTTTCCTCTTTGTATTTAAAAAAGTTATTGCTATATATACACTGTCTTACTAGTTGTCTTCTTTTGGCACCGTTTTCCACAGTTTGAACTTCGTCATGTTTTATTTATAAATATCCTTTGATTTCACATTATATCTCATTCTTTCATCTTCTATTTTTTTTATTCATTGTAACAAACTGGGTATTTTTTGTGCAATATTTCCTGTAAACTTTGCTTTTTAAATTCTTTTAAACTATTTAAACCCACCGTTTTTTATTCTATAGTTGTTTTTAAATTCAACTGAAATAGTTTTTCTATGTATCATATTGTATACACTTTTTAAGATACAGAAACAAAGCTAAAATTCCCCTTTCTTTGATTTTGATTGCATTTTTTGAAATTAATTTCATTTATTATTTGCCATTTCTGATTAAATATAAGGTTTACTTATCTATCAGTTCTGGTTTTCATATTAACCTACATTTATTTGCTGTGTCTGAGGCCGTTTTCTTCCTTCCTTCATTTGTTCTCTGTATTAATAATGCCTTGAGCTAAGACGAAACAGTATACAGATTCAGCATGGCTGAGTGCAAAGTTCTCAATAAATTAAAATTTTCTGCTGTCTTCTGATATATTGTGAGCTTAAGTCAGACATTATATGTTTCAGAAGTTTCCTCAATGAGTGTATGGATTTTTTTCCTCTCAAATACTACAGGATAATAATTCTGGGAAGATGTGATGCCCAGTCAAGAGTTTAACATGGAGCTCAGCCTTCTCTCTGGTAATCTGCGCAGAAGCAACTTAAGAACAAGGATTTCCCTTAAACAGGGTTGAGGGGCACTCCTACCCACCTTGCATAACTTTTTGAAGTAAAAAGGGATTCATAAGTTTAGAACAGCTCAGTAACAGAAAGAAAAACCCTGAAGTGAGCTACTTCAGACCAATAGAATAGCATTGGTACTAACATTAATCCTGATACCGCAGAAAGGAAAGGATTGAATGGTGATATGAATTATGGAAAGTAACCCAAAGTTTTGTCTTTGTCATGTAAAAAATGAAAATGATGATTTTTTTTCTTGCATGCTAACTACTAAAGTAAATCATCCTATGACACTGGGCAATAGCACAGAGTAATAACACCAGTGCATAATAATAAGAGCTGCAGTCCTTGAAGATCATTCATCTGCAGGAAAAGAAACCTAAGATAAAAAGACATGAAGGGAAGTGATCAAGCTCTTGGGTATTCCTGAAAGAACAGAGAGGTAATCTCTTGAATTCTAGCTTGTTATTTTACCAGAATTTCCCAGGAAATAAGATAAAATTAGCCTATTATGTTCTGGTTCTCTCATTCAATGAATGAAATAAGTATGAGGGCATCTTACGCAGTCATCAAAACCACCTGACAAATAATGGACCCTGATTTCACTACTCTCAAAAGAGATTTTAAAGTGGATATTAAAAAAATGCTTAAGCATACAGAAATAAAACCATGGTCATTTTCTTGGGCTATTTCTGTGCTACTTGAAGGAAACAATCTATGAAAGCAGTGCACAAGAAGTATGGAATGCTATATAAGCCATTGGCTCATATTATCTATAGAAAATTTTTGCCGATTCTTTAGCAGACAACTCCATGTTTCCACCAGTTGCATTAATAATTGAATAACCAAAGCTCAATTTTGAACATGCAGACGTGGTGAAGTTGCTGAATCAGACCCCATATTGTGGCCTTCATACTTGCTGAGAGCTCTTGCTGGCATGACTGTGGGACTGCCGTGAATAACAGTTTGGTTTTATGTGGCCAAGGAGGGACATTATCTAAAAGTGGAAATATGAAATAAGGACACAGAAGGAGTCGTAACAAGAAATTTATGAATGGAGTTTTGATACAGAAATGTATAAGCAATGCACCTTTTTTATATGTTGCCTATCTCTTGTCATCCTTTAATACAGTGCCTCTCCTACCCCTACTGAACAGTCCAAACTTACATTATATTTAAGTTTGGTTTGATTTATTAAAGAAAAAAGTTATCCAAGTGTAACTTCCTTCTTAAGATACTGTAATTAGCATGTGGCTATAAACCAGCTTGGTACCATTTGTTTATACTGAAAATAGATGAGCATTTTGCAGGGTAGGTATGGACAGCTTGGCAATTTAATCAAAGTGGTGGGATTATCACTGTGTTAGTATTTGTCTATGCATTTATTTGAAAGAAATGTGTGAGCAGATGCACCAATTCTGAGTGCACAAAAAATGGACAGTGAAGTCCCTGTGTTTATGTATGCAGTCCTTTCTTCTGGAATTAGAAGCAAACTCTTGCTGCACTAGAAACTCCTGAAAAGGTGAAATAAAACAGGACAGCTCTTACCCAAGTGAGGTCATAATGTTAAATATTGACCAAATGTTCAAGAGGGATGTTCTGGGGAGTATTAGCGTTTTCTGCGACACAGAATATCTGGAAAGGCTAATTATTCTAACAGTGATAGTTGAGTTTTTAGAAGATGTATGGGAATAATGACTTTGGTATTTACCTTTGAAATTACAATCTTGCCGTAGAAAACAGTTTATGTTTCAGAGCAGGCTGTACTTATCTGTGTAAGGTTGGTTATCCTTCTTGCAGCAGAACTAGTTTCTAATGAAAAGAAATCCAGATGAATGTTTTTTAAATCGTTGAGAAACCATTGCAGAGGCTGACCACCTTCATTGCATGGCATTAGGGGATACCAAAGGAAAAATACGAGCATTTTATTTCAGGGAATATGTTTTTTTTTTCTCAGATGTAGATTTTTGCTCCTGTAATATCTGTTTCAGCTGTCTTAAGTTCCATATTATTTTTGAAATGGTATGTGTTATCAGTCTTGACATTAGACTGTCAGAGGATTTCCTAGCCCAGGGTTTCTGAAATCCAGCACATACTCTCGGCTCCCTTTCTGTCTGTGATTCCTAATAGAAATAATCCACATCTAGCCTTCAAGATTCAACCATTGGTTAATAATTACAGTTCAGTAAAAAGACATTCTCTTTTCACACAGAGCAAGTGAATGACGTTATGATAGTTGTATTTCCTGAAATCAAAATATGAATTCGGCTTTTTTTAATGTGTGGTGAACTGAAGGCAAGTTCTTTCTGTCTTTTTCTGTTTTCCTTGATTTGTTTTTAGAGCAGATTTGCATTTAGGACCCAAGACTATTTATCACTTTTCTTTTTCTGGGAATTCACTTTGGCTGAATGTGTCATATACAAGATTATAATTTTTAAAAAAACTAAACTAACTAAACTAAACTAACACCAACCAAACTACTGTCACTCTGGGAAAGGAAGAAAAAAAAGTTTTCACTGAAGTGTCCCTCATCCCCATCTTCACCTTTCTAAAACACCTAAGAAAAGTGAACAGACCCATCTATCTGCAAGTTATAAAAAGTGTACTTTGTGAAGGCACGCCTCAAAACTTTTACGTAGTCAAAGCTTTGTAGAATGAAATACATCCTATAATGCCAAAACTCCGTTGCGAAATGAAAAAAATACTGGATTTAAATCCTAAGGAATAAAGGATGACATTTCTGTACTGAGTTTGCTATTGCATGTATTTCGTAAGCTGGCCAGATAGCTGGAAAATTAGTTGCTAATTAGATTGCGGGGAAAGGGATGTCCCCTGAAGTTAGTATTAGCGTTATCAGTTGCAAATAATAATGCATGGCTGAAGCTCAAAGCATCGATTTTAGTAAACTTCTTATATTTTCAAATATTCCTACTGCAATTTCATTACTTTCTTCACAAAATTCAAGCAGATGATGGATTATTCCTCTTCCATCTCTGTAGAAACGAATAACTGTGGAAAATATTTTGATATTTCCATGGCTTGAGGCATCCGTGCCCACAGAGAAAAATGTGTCCTTTTCAGCAAAATCTTTAATTGTTTTCCCTGTTGAAAAAAGTAATATATTGTTGGTAATGCAAAAAACTCCCCCCTGGCCCCAGGTTATCATTTTATCTATGGGTAGATCTTGGAAAACTACAATAATTAATTTGCTGTCAGAAGTGATGTATATGATTAATACCATGGTGTGGTTTCTGTTCTTTCAGCAGCAACCTCGAAAAGGAATTTTCCTTGTTTTCTGCATTTTCACATTTTTTAGCACCAAAAATCTTTCCAGAGTTTTTTATTCTTGAAAGATATACTGGAATTATTTTTATTATCAGCTTGTTTGCATGCTCTCTTGCATCTTACTGTCCACCATGAAGATCTGAGAAGCTTCTTCTACATAAATTATGTGAAACTTTATGCAGTTATTCCTACTTTTGCTGAGCCATGCAACACCATTTCTGTTCTCCTGGTGGAAAGCAAAGCACTCTTTTTTCTTTTAGGAGATTCATCTTGAAATATTAATGGAATAATATTATCACAGTCACAGTTATGATCCATTTAGGGATGTAACTCAAGCAGCTAAAAATACATAATTAATACTTAAATTCAGTCTTGCATGTGAGCACTCTACCTTTTCTGCACTGTACCCTGAGCTAGTAGACCTTGGATGTTGCATTCCGCTATATACAGAAGGGATAAAAATACCTTTAGGAAACAAGTTAATAGTGTCAGGTACATAAAATGGTCTACAGCTACAATTAAAATATGTTCTGATCTGTCTTTGCATTTCCGTAGCAGTTGAATTAATTTCTGTATGAAGTTTAGAAGAATCTGTTGGTACTGAATTGAAGATGCTGAATAAGAACTATTGTTGTTTGAGACCAGAAGTGTACAAGTTTATCTCAAGAAAGCGGTTTGAAAATATGACTAAACCTGTGGCAAACATAGTGCAGATTCATTCGGTCAATAATTGCCCAGGGAAGGCGACCACTCAAAATATTTCTGTCATTCCCACTTCCTTGCCTCTGTCTAACTGAAGTCTTTTCTTGTGAAGTAGTTGTCTGTGTTGGGATTTGATCTTGATTTCTTTGTGGTTTGATTTGGTTTGTTTTCTTTGAGAGATTCTACAGTCTTCCGAAGCTTTGGGTAGTCGCTGTCTTAAGCTCACATCAAGGCTGTTCTTCCTTGTTGTGTTATGTTGCCCAAAGCGTGACTCCTCCAGTCCTCCCAGCAGCCCAGTCTGTGCTAGCTGCCTGCTGCAATGAAAACTTCTGCCCGGCATCCTCCTCTTTCTGTAGGCTGTTGACCGTAGATCAAAATTTCCAGGAAACTCTAGGATGGCCTCTGCTGAGAAGGTCTAGGCTCTGCCAGAACAAGTTGCCTTGCTGTCTTATTTCCGCTGATGTATTTCTCACTGAAGTACACAGTTAAGTATAATGACAGCCATAGGCTGGAAGAGTTAGCGAATTAAGTAGTCACTAAAAAGCCCTTTCAGAGTTTTTTTTCCTATGCGCAATCCTTACCTGGATGATAAACACCAAAATAAAGAAGCAGAAGCTAAAACCACTACCTTTTTCCTTTTTAGTCTCAAATACAAAGCCACAGTATTGACTTTTTTCAGCTATGCAAGTCAGTGCAGTCGTACGATAGCACAACAGAAGAACCTTGTTTAATCAGTTATTGTTCAAAGACTGTTCTTTCAGTCTGAATTCTCTACTGGAAACAAGGCTTAATCACAGGTACACTGCTCAGTGTTGCTGTGCAAAGGCTTGAATGACTGATTGAGCCTTGCTCTTAAACATGAAACACTGAATGAGGAGATGGCCCTGAAAATAGCACATGGGAGGGTCAGAATAAAGCATTTTAGCTTCCTTTTATGCCCCCTTCTGTGCATAATGCATAAACAGTTATTTTTAACGATTTTTGGACCACTGGTCATGAGAAAAATGAATTCCATTTGAAACAAGGAAATAGAGCAACTAAGTGCTATCCAGATTTTTGCCTAGAGCTGTATCTTTTGTTACTTCTGTTTTCAATTGCATATTCTTTATAGCACATCATTTTCCAGCCTGTCTTACTTACAGATTTTTTTGAAAGGGTCACCATATGATTTTCTTTTTTATAGGTACATTCAAGAAGATAACATCATGAAGATATTTGACATCTTTTCAGATCTCTGTAGAAATTGGCATTTAAATAAGACTGCGATTAAAGTAAACCCATTTTTTTAATTGAATTTGTTCTTTTTTCTGACTTACTGATTTTTCGACAAACAGTAAACAAAACAGTTGAACAATGCATTCTTTTCTTGCATAAGCACTAAGAGATGGACGTTTGCCCAGTGAAAAGCTGGACCAGAGTAAGACATCACAGCCTTTTTAGTGTTGGTAATTAATTGCCCTGCTGACAGCAGTTGCCTCTGTTGGCCAGGTTTGTGAGGGCACTCCTTGCTCTGCTCAAGCAAAATTAGCTGTGTTTGCTTAAGCAATTTCAATAAGTGTCTTGAGTTAGTACAGAACAGGGCATACGGGGAAGTGTTCAGGTGAGCCATGTAGCTGGTGGGGCTGTTGCAGTAGGTGTTTTCAGCCAGTGACAATACACGCAGCCCAGGGTAGTGACATTTCATCTACCGCAGCCTCCTTGAGTTCCAGGTTTGTGCCAGCGTGTGCATCCTTACTGAGTGTACCAGCCCAGGGGGAGCCATGTGGAGAGCCATGGGGGTCCAAGTGCTTCCTCAGTTGCAGGATGAGACATCTCTGCACACTTGCTTCCAAGGCACTAGGTGCAGGACAGAGGTGGTTTGGGGACTGAGTTTTCTTCTGTCTCTCCAGCTGAGGCACTTACACTTTGTGTAAGTGAGTATTCACTGTGCCAGTGCTTGGTGAGAGCCAGTGGGTATTGCTGAGTGCAACAGCTTTGAGAGACTGACCTTCTTGGAGGCTACCACAGAAAGTTGCAGTCTTCCACAACGAGTGGGAGAGAGTCTGACCCTGGGTTCCCCTAAAAACCCTAGCCCTGGGTTTGTAGAGGCTTCCACCACCAATTCAAGACTCAGTTCAGCAGAAAAGCTTGGAAATGTTTAAGTTAAACATCAGAAGGGGTGAGGGTGGGCAAGGTGAATGAGTTTGAGAGTTCCAGCAAAACTTGGGAATGAGCTAGTGCTCCACATAAACCCTCAGTGTCAGAAACACAGCAACCTGCCTAAAACTGTGGCAGCTCTGCTAGATAATGAAGGGCTCTTGACCAGTCAAGGGCCTGAGCAACCAAATGTGACTTCAAAATTTGCCCTATTTTGAGCAGGGGGCCTCAAACAGATGACCACCAGGGTCCCCTTCTGTGTGTCTGTGATTCTTGCTGTATCTAGATGTTAGTTCAGACACTGTGTAGGCATAGGTTTGTCTTAGTCGGTGTGTTCCAGTTCTGCTTGTTTGTGTTTGTGTAATTGTATTGGTGAATACTCTTAACAGTTGCAATTGGTAGCTGTCACAAGGAGTCTAAATAGATATATTTTTGTGTAATTGAAGCAAATTGAGAAAATTATCTAAGACTTCAGTTGTAATGCTCAGTGGCAGATAATACTGAGCAAACTGCTATTACTTTTTGCCATAAGCACTGATACTTCTTTTGGAACAATTCCAGCAAATAAGATAGTTCTTTGGGATGGAGTGCAAGGTGTTGTGTTACCAAGCTATATCCTCATCTTTCATTCCCCTTACCCTTCCCAAGAATCTGCAGTAATCTCAGTTTCCTCCATTTATAAGCTTGATGTGCAAAAATTTCTAATCACAGTTTTGCAGTAGAAGAAACTAGACTCGTCATGGCTGTTACAGGGGGGAAGTTCATGCCCTGTGACTCAGGAAGGAGATGTTGATAGGGATTTTTTTTTTTATTTTATTGTATTTCATATTGGTTTTCCTTTCATTCCGCTCTGCACTCAGTATCTACCTTTTGAGTCTACAAATAATTTAGAGTCTGAAATGACTGGTGTCGCAGTGGCTTCACTACCTAGCCTACACTGGTGCTGGAGGTCATCAACCTTGATTCCTTTTGAGATGCTCTTTTACCTAAGAACTAAAATTTTCCTGGAGAATGCCTGCCCTCTGTCTAAGGGCTACTTCTCCAAGAAAGTCAAATGGAGACCTAAAGGTTTTTGTTGCGGAATTGGGTAGCACTTTGTTCAAAGGAGTTTTGGGGCCAGATTTGTTTATTACTGTAGGTAGATGGTGCAGCTCTGTTGACAACTGTATACTAAGATTGACAGGAACATCTTCTGGGAAAAAAAGAAAAGAGATATTAGGTTTTAAATAGTAATTTTAATATTTTAACAGCTTGTTATTAAACAAAAAGGTTTTAGTGCACACATCCACACAGACATGCAGTGTGAGAGTTCTCAAATATTTTGATCTGTAATTTGAGACATACATGAACAAAGACTTCTGCATAGACTCTAGCTGCATGGATTTTACTTCTTCAGTGCAGAAGCTATTTTTTACAACCATTTGTTTGTGAATGGTAAGATATTCACATCTCTTTGATGAAAAAATAAAATAAAAAGGGCATACTACTGCCAGGTATCTTAACTTATCCAAGGGCAGATGGAGGTGTTTGCTGTCTGCTAATAAAGAGGAACCGTGCAAATCCAAATTGTGCCATTAGCTGTTGGCTTTGTGACTGAGGGAAGAGATCTGAAACTAAAGGAAGTAAAAAGTTGGCAGCTGTACATTGGTGGCTGAGTGTCTGCTGTAACACTGCTATGCCGAGTCAGAAATTGAGACTGTGAAATGTTAATTGGCCTGCTAGGAAGTGGGTGAGCATTGTGGCTTAGTTGATTAAGATGGTGCAATATTAAAATGTGTCAGATGGACAGGTTAGTTACACAGACAGGTCTGTGTTTAATCCTCTAACCATTACTGTTTCTAGAATGATAATTCAGCTTCTTTCATAAAGTTTTCAGTAATTAGTATAATTTCTGATTAATCTTTTTGTCGGCCTGCAACATATTAAATTTATTGTTTCCAAGAAGTCACAGAAACCATGTTATGCTAAACAATTTTTTAAGGAATGTTATGCTATCTTCATAAGAACAGCTTCACCTTTTAATCAGCGTAAGTCACCCAGAGCTAAAGGTATATTTCCAATGCAGCTGTTGATGCAAAGAAGTAATAGTACCTTGAATTTGTTGAAATTTATTCTGTATGTGTTGCTTCTACTTATTTTAACAGGTGACTGAACTAGAGTGTGTGAGCAGTCAAGCCAATGCAGTCCACACACATAAAACAGAATTAAACCAGACAATACAGGAGTTAGAATCTACGCTGAAGAAAAAAGAAGAGGTATTTGCTAACATTTATTTTTGGCTTTTCTGTTACATCATTTCTAAAGGCTTCCAATATTAAGCTTATGACAGCTGATTATTATTTCCTGTAGATCGTATGAACAAATTTTTTTTTCAGCTTCTTTGAAATGATTAATATTTTTCCATGTATATAATTACATCAGTCCGATATGGAGCTGTGTATCTGAACAACAAAAAGAAGTATCATGTTTACCTGTTTGCTTTTACCAGGCATCTCTGTTTGCAAAAGTCAGTCATAAGTTTTTTCCACAGAGCAGTCATCACAGTAATGCAGTCCAAATTCATCAAGAAGGGAAGCTGTTGTAAGCACGCTTTCCTTTTTCTGGAGAGTATGATTTGGAAAAAGTAATACATGAATGTCTTTTTCAGGCCAATCTATTTTTCAGGCTATGTTAATACAGCTGACTTTTATGATCCCTAAGACCAGCCCTTCCCTTAAACGCGTGCCAAGCCTCCGGACTGAAACTTGATGATATTTATTGTGCCATCTGCCTTGGGCTGGACCAGCAGCAAGAAAATAAAACGAATTGGAGTAACACCTGCACTGGCACAGGTGCTAGAGGAAAGCAGATTTGTGCCACAGAATGATCGAGAATCGTCCTTTATGGGTGGGAAAAAGAAGGTGGAAGGAGCCGTGCATGAAGGATTATTTGCCCTGTGTAAGACCAGATTCCTTGAGCCCTCCGTGACAGACGCACTGGGCACTCATGTGCTTGTTTGGAGGGGCAGTGTATCTTGCAAGGACGTGCTTCCAGCGGGGCAGTTGTCAGGTGTTTCCGAGGAGGATACAGGAGAGGCACGGTAGTTACAGAATATTCTCCCAAAATGGAACAAAGCCTTTTCCAAACTCCCTCATACTTAAGAGATTAGCCTCAGGTTGGTAATGTTTCCCATTTTGGTGCCCATGCACTTTTTAATTATGCTGAGCTGATGGCTGCAAAGAGATCTTTCTGAAAGGAGTTCTGGGAGGTGAATATGCCCTTCTGGGGAAAAGTACTTAATGGTTTTAAGTTTGATACCTATTAGTTTAATTAACTATTTCTATTCTTGCCTCCTGAAAGTAAGCTAAGAAAAGTTTTCTCTTCCATTCATTATTTTATCCGTATTTGTTATTTTTATAACATTATTTTTTCTTGCTAGATGAAAGATAACATTTATTTTAGACTCTCTTTTTACAGAAATCAGTGGTCAAAGCAGGCATTTTTTTTGATGCTCAGTCCTGCTGCTAGTGACATAATAAACAGCTCACAGATGAAAATTGGATTTTTCTCTTGAAAAAATGGAGAAGGATAGACTCTACTAGAATTTAAAGTATACAATTGTTTCTCTAATTACAAGGACCCTTAATTTTCCAGGAAAAAAATATTTCAAGTCTCTTGTGCAGGAGAGGAAAACGTGGACTTTTATAAAAGGAAATGCTTATCTGTATTGTTGTTTACTTGTAATGGAATCACTGGTTTGGGACTGTAATTCAGGAGTATTGAGAGCAGGGCTTAGATTTTGTGTGCTGTGATGGGCAGGAGTTAACTGCCAGTTCTGGTACCATTGCAATGGCTTGCTCAGGAGAAGAAGCAGTAGCCAGCTGCCCTGCACTGAGGCCAAACCCAGTAATGTGTCAAGGTTGTTTCTTTTCCCTTAGGAAATAGAAGGATTGAAACAAGAAATCGACAATGCCAGAGAGCTCCAGGCACAGAGGGATTCTCTGACCCAGAAGTTACAGGTGAGCTATAGTGCACTATCTTAACGTAGAGAGAAGGAAAAAACGATCATCAAGTGAGCACTTCACATCAGCAACTTCTGCTATATCCACTGAAGGGGCCAGATAAATATCTAAGTTAGATTGCATTGCAGAGTGGTGGGTTGGGATGATCCTTGGGAATTTGTATCAAAATTTCTATTTGCTGTAAGTTGATTTTTTTATGCAAGGGAACAGACCCAAATTTCATTCACAAGTCCACAGGGTACTCTCAGGTTAGCAGATGTCCTTCACTGATAAACGTCCTGGGCAGTTCTGGTCTCATTTTCACTGCAGTGTCTTCCCATAGGTCTTGTGTGGCTGTGTATCACCAGGTTGGGATGAGTTTGTATTCAGGTTTTAAATGTGCCCTGACAACGTAAAGGTTCATTCTTTTGTAGTACAGACTTTAAAAACACACTTTGACATTTTCTTGGAATTATTTAGAAACCTTGTGTTTTTATTGTGTTTTCTGAGTTGTTTCTTTACTGTGTGTAAAGCCAGATAACTTAGCCTAATGGAACTGGTGTGCCCTCAAGTCTACCCTTCCTTGCTGCATCTGAGCTCCTGTCTCTCTGTCGCTGGTCTGACCAGCCAGCACCTACACACCTCCCTTGTGAAACCTGCCTTCTGAATGAGGTTGACCCAAAGCTTAGATGCGTTAAACTCTGAATTCAGACTTCAGAGTTTTGATAGGACTGGAAACTCAAGCATTAAATATCTCCAAATCCAAAGTGCTGAAACGTGACCCTTGCTCTTCTGTGGCTCAATCTAAATCATGCTGAAAGCAAGCCCCATCAGGGTAACCACAGCTGAAAAATCATTAAGCAGGTATTCTTTGAAATGCATTACATGAACTGGAACTTCCTTGAATCTCATTTTAACCTACAGAATAAACCACATAAGAACAAAATGAGTTTATTCATTTTTCCCCATCCTTAAGTCAAATTATTTGGAAAAAGTACGTCACTACTTTAAACAGTCTTTAAAGATTGTTTTGAATACACCTGAGCTTGCCTGTTCCACTATTCCAAAAATTGTTGCTGGGTTTAGGCTAAAAATGGGGAGTTTTCAGCTGAAAAGGAGCTTATCTGGGAGACTCAAAGGGGAGATTATAATGAAAGTTGGAAATTGTTCTTGCAATAGCATAAGCAATAATTTCAGTGTAAGATCGTACAAAAAGTAATAATAAGCCAGGAATTAGCTATCCATAGCAAGCAGAATTTTGAGAGACTAGTCAGAGATGAAAGATTAGAAAATGCTAAGTTTTTATTAAAATTTGTACTTTATGAAGTCAGTAGCTTCCTTTTGGTGTATTTATATATTTAGTAACCAAATGGAATATTGTGTATATACGTCCATAAGTCACATTGTAAGCAATCAGTTTCTGAAGATAGTTCTATTTGGTTCTGTTCAAGTAAATTTAAAGCTCGCTTAGGATCTGAGTTACAAGGGGCCTTTCTTAAGCTTAAAGCTTATTAATGACCTGATGCAGCCCACCTAAAAGATCTTGAGTTTTTTCTTTGCTGTAATTGTCCTGCTTTGATTATGCTGGCCCTCTCTGAGTCGCTTCACCCTACATCTGTGATGTCAGTGAAATGGTGTTTTCTTCTGTAGCTCCAGACTAACCGTCTCACATCTGTTCATTTAGTTGACTCATCATCTGTTTTGAGGGTGATTGTCTCCAGGGTCCATATCTGTTCGTCTCACTCTTTTTTCTTCTGCTTTATTTTTTCCCTCTTGTGCTTGCAAAGGGATTATGTAACTCTAAAATGTTTTGGAATATAGCCTGTATGAAAAATGCTATATAGAGAAATTACCATTTCAAGATGTAGTGCATTTCTGACACAGTCATATCAGGGAATGAATTAGAAATCCATCACTGGCAAATTCCAGTGAAGAGCAGATCACTGTGAAAGATAAGTATCAGGGACCTTGTTACTTAATAATTTCATTAGCAATATAGAGAAGACATATCAGTGAGTCATGATCGGTGTGACTCTTACAGTAAGTCAGGATATCTTTATTACTGTGGCTTATTCCTAAATATAGCTGTTGTGTATGGTTTGAATATTTTATTCAGAACCTTGCACTGAATTCCACAAAAGATTATTACAGTGTGAACAACAAATATAACTTGTTAATAATTCATTTCTTTTCTAAAAGAAGCCAATGTTTGAGAAATTATTGTGTCCACTGTAAGATGAGCTTGAAAAAAACAGTGTAAAATACAACTTGCAAAGGGCCTGAATGTATCAGAAGAGTCAGTTTATTGTTAGATGAGATTAACTGCAAATAAAGTGAAATGACACGAGTAGGGGAATAGAATACATTACATGCACATGTCTCCACTTCTTCCCATCAAGAACCAACAGTTTTGAGGTAGACTGATTTGTAATAGGAAACTGCACATGAGCTGGACATGAACTAGTAGTGCAATGCTATTAATAGTATAATTATACTAATATTAATAGTATTAATACTATTTGTAGTGCAAAACCTAATACTAATCTAAGGTAAATATGTGCAAAGATCAAATGTAAAATTTGTGAAGAGGCATTTTCCAGAAATTAAAAACAACAGCTCCTGGCATGTTTCATTTAGTTCTATTTCCCATACGTCATTAAATATGTTAAGCATAAGGTAGGGAAAATAAAACAGGAGGAAGTGTGGGAGAAAGTGTATCTGAGGAAATGTTTGGGAAGCTAAATGTATATGGATTATGAAAGAGATGTCAAGAATGGAATATAAATAAAATATGGAAACTGGAAGTTTAAACAAAAGAAGGGAGTTCTGATTTGAAGAGATACACGACAAGGAGAGTTAGTCTTTTGCTGAATACAGATAGAAGTTCCTACATCTAATGTAAAGCTTTCATTTTTACCTGGGTTCTCCCACCCTAACAGAGCAGAACAATTCCTCAGTTTAAGAGCATCTGAGGAGGGCCTGAAAGATGATCTTCAGTGCTAGCTACAGGCCAATGGGATGCTCTTCAGGCCCAGATATCACAAAATAAAACCATATATGTATCCATGGATTTGTTCCAAAGTGGTCCCTTTCATCACTGGCTTCCCTGCTGATAGAAATTAATTATCTCTGGGGTAAGAGCAGTGGCAAGGAGTTTTCCTAGAGCACACAGATTTGGTGAGTAGAAGAGGAGCAGTGACAGGAGAAGCAGGACACGTGAGCAAACATGGAGAAACAGCAATTGGTTGTGCGTGAGCTAAGGAAAGGACTGTGTCATTCCTGCAGAGCTGAGAGGACGTTGAATTTCCCTTTTTGTCCCATACTGCAGTCACTTGGCCTCAGAGGGTCTTGAACCCCTGAAGTCACTACACCAGGTCGTACTTGTCAGTACCTTGGTTCAGAGGGCAGGCATAGGCTGAAGGAAGGAGAGGCGTTGGAGGGTATGGCTGGGTTGTAATCAGTTAGCTTGTTCGTTTATAGCAGCGGTGGGGCAGCTGATCACTACATAAGCATGTATGTATTTTAATTTATATTGTTTCTACAAATACTCTTTTCAGTTAGCTTCCTCCAGTGCTTTGGCAAGTATATTGTTCAGCATTAAGCAGATTAAACTAATTCTTCTCTTGGTCCTGGCAGCAAGGGGTTAATTCCTGCTCTGCTGAAGACCAGTGCCCAAAACTCTTTTAACTTGCTCATTTACAAACAAGAAGTAAGGGAGGTATTCCAGTTCAGCTTGGACGTCACCATTGGCTGCACAAGCAGCCACAATTATGAGGAAATGATGTTCCCGAGGCTCAGCCTTCACCATCTGCACCACTGCTGGGGGTCCCAGACCTCTCCCCAGCTGCAGAGGCTGGGAGCCCACACTGAGCACTGGCCACGACACCCCGTCCCCTCTCCCCTCCTCTGCCTGGGGATGCAGCGGCCGATTGATGCTGCCATCAGACCCCTCTTGGGTGGAATCATCTCTTGGGCCATGGACTTTGGCACAAGTCTACTGTTTTATACCTGTTACTCTTGACTGCCCACATACATACTCTGTGTGGGTCAGGTTGTTTGTTATGTGTAGCTGGGATCTCTCCCATGAAGAAACATAACAAAACTAGTGGGGGAGTGGAAGGGCAGAACAAGGAGTTGCTCCTGCTGGGCACAGTGCCTGCAGCCAATGTGCCCTCCCTGCGGCTGTGTGAGACTAGTTGTTGTAGAAACTCAGAGCAGGCCCATTAAAGTTTTGTGACAGAAAGCCACTGTGAAGGGAAGAGGTGTTGAAAAAAATGTTAATGTGTGTAAATATGAATTCACTATGCACTTTTTCCAGAGAGTGGCCGCACAGGGTGTGTGTTGTGCTAAATGCACTGGCCCAGTGGTTCCATCAAAAGTGTGTTTCATACCTGAAATTACAAAATTTAGCATGACTTTACGAGATGTGCAATGAATGCAAGAAGTAACAATACGCTGTTCCAGACCCCTGTGACTGCTGCCGTAGTAATTTGGCAGAAGAGAAGGCATGGGGGTCCCACAAAGCTGAGCGGCCGTGACCTCCTCTGCCCTGCCAGCTGCCCACCGGCGCTGTGGGGGCTCCCCACGGGCTGGCGCCAGGGGGCTTCTCTTCCTCCTGACCAAGAGCCGAGGTTGCCCAGGGTGAGATCCCCTCAGCTGCGTGTAACGTGCCGCCACTTCATCTTTCCACCCGCTGTATAGGAACATAGAATCATAGAATGGTTTGGGTTGGAAGGGACCTTTAAAGGCCATCTAGTCCAACCATCCTGCAATGAGCAGGGACATCTTCAGCTAGAGCAGGTTGCTCAGAGCTCCGTCCAACCTGATCTGGAATGTTTCCAGGGGTGGGGCATCTATGACCTCTCTGGGCAACCTGTTCCAGTGTTTCAGCACCCTCATTGTAAAAAAATTCTTTATATCTAGTCTGAAGAATGCCTGCCTGTGTAGCTGCGCCTAAATACTCCCTCTCTCCGCAGCTGACAGGCACACGAGGGAGAACAGCTTGTCCATACGGCACTATGCCTGCTCCCGCCACCGGGCTGCTGTGGGGCTTGCAGGTGGGTGCCCCGGGGCACCGAGCAGCAAGACAAGACGTCCAGCCTGCACTTGCTGGTTTAAATTTGTTACAATCAATGATGTCACCTTGACATCAGCCTCGCTAGTTTATGTTTCTGTCTTAATTTTCAGGGTGAAGAGGCCTATAATGTGGTGCAGGAGTGCGGTAGTACTCCTCCATCCATAAAGCAGTATTCTGGATGAGTTTCTGTATGAGACCATTTAGTGGGGACTGTGTCCTTGAGCAATTCACGTAGTCTAAATTAGGGAACACTTGACCTTAGGTAAACCTTTGAGAAGCTGTTTTCAGTAGGTGGCACTTTTCTGAATGATAGAAGCAATAACTTACCTGAATAAGTATATCACATCCATTGTTCACTGACTAAATTTTATCCCTCTCCAAAAGTTTCTGTCCTTCAGATGAATTGCTGAAAAAACGGAGGAAGTGGTAGTACATACGCAATTGTAACAACAATTTGGGTTCTGGTTTTGGCATAGGGGAAAATGTAAAGGGTCACAAATTGTTTTAAAAGCCAGTTGACAAAAATAGCACATGAATACCAGCAGGAGGTTAGACTGCTTTCTGTTTGCAGACCACACATTAACATGTTATGTATTTTCTCTGAAGGAAGTAGAAATACGAAACAAAGACCTGGAAGGCCAGCTGTCTGATCTAGAGCAACGTCTGGAGAAAAGTCAGAATGAGCAAGAAGCTTTTCGCAATAACTTGAAGACACTTTTAGAAATTCTTGATGGAAAAATATTTGAACTAACAGAGTTACGAGATAACTTGGCCAAGCTAATAGAATGCAGCTAAAGAAAATGGGATTTCAGTGCCAATCAGCTTAAAGATGCACTGTCTCTCTTCATAGGACTGTGTTGGGCTCTGCATCAAAGTTGCACAAAATTAGGAAATGCTCCTCTGAGAGGGCTTGTTTTAAATTTGAGTCGTATTTCAATGTAAAATTTAGAACTCAGCTTGTAGCTAGCTGAAGAAAAAAAACAACAAACAAAAAAACTTGAATTACAAATTACCTCCTTGTACATTATTGGCCATAGATAACTTGAAAGATATTAACAGTAATTGAATGCAATCCTTTTCTAATTATCAGTGATGGAGGAATTAGCAGTGTCCCACGTCACATCCCCTTTTTGTGATAGAGACAATATAGGTTATCTGCTGTTTTATTTATTTAAGATATTTAATTGCTCTGTTTTGTGCAAGAACTTAGTGATGACAGCCCTGTATTTTGTTGTTCTTAATAATTTCTCAGGATACTTTGCACTGTGGAGAAGCAGTGCCATTATCAATTTATTCTTGCCAGGAGTGAGAGAGTTGCATCTTTAATTGAAACAAGGTTACTATAACTGCTTGTATAAAGTTCTTCCTTTTGGGGTTTTTTGATTGGTTGGTTGGTTGTTTTTCGTTTTTTTATATATATATATATCTAATGGAAGATACCGTATTTCTTTATGGAGCTTACTCTGGTGTTCTACAATATTGTCCAATGTAAGGTTTACTTTTTCATATGAATTCCATGTAATTACAGTGAGATACTATCTTCCACTTAACCATGTTTTGAAGCCAACCAATGATGGAAGGTGAGTCCCCCAGGAAAAAAAAAAAAAAGGGGAAAAAAACCTCNACCCTAAGAATTTTAAATGTAAAATTTGACATGCACAGATAACAAGGAATAGCCAGTCATTTGTTTTCTGGCTTTGATACATATATCAAATATGTATGTTCAATTAACTGTTAACCTGTTCTGCAGGAGACTTTTTCAGATTGTCACATGAATTTCAGGTTTTGTGAATAATGGCTTATGGGGAGCACTGTTTTATTGGAGATTGCATTAAGGGCATAAAGCTATTGCAAGAGATAACTCGTACACTGAACTTGTCCAGCCAAGAAAGCTGTTTCTAGAAGTTTTGTTGTCATAGCAAATTGAAATGGAGACATGTTTACTCTTTTATGGGTCTTCAT
Source organism: Ibidorhyncha struthersii (assembly GCA_013398815.1). Classification (NCBI taxonomy): domain Eukaryota; kingdom Metazoa; phylum Chordata; class Aves; order Charadriiformes; family Charadriidae; genus Ibidorhyncha; species Ibidorhyncha struthersii. Next base: position 95,106 of record VZSZ01008239.1, read on the forward strand.
ATCACATCTTTATTGAAACTACACCAGGCAATATTCTGAACTG
>VZSZ01008239.1:95289-139087 GCA_013398815.1 Ibidorhyncha struthersii
GACCTTTGTTTGCTCCCCAAATTAATTTGAATGTTAAACATGAAATCTAGCTGCTTATTAAATTTGTACAACACAATTTTCTCCACTTAGAGACTGCTATTCAAAACTAGAAAAGATAAGTTTGTTTTCATGTGTGTACTGTGTGTATATACCATATAATACACACAGGTTCTCATTTATATTAGAAATACGTGCTTTATTTCTAAAATACCGTGGGTTTTTTTTGTTTAACAGTGGTTTATCAGGTCTGCCCTGACTAGTCAGGAAAATGGTTTAGGTCAAATGCTAAACCGTGATGTATTATACTGTATGTAATGTACACAATGTTTAAGTTTCCTCCATATTTTTAGGGTATTTTCTCACCTATTTTATTTATTGAAGGGATGGGGGGAGCTTGGTTCAGTGTGCTGCTGGTTGAAAACTTTGTGGTGAGCTACATGTTTTTCTTTCGGTGGATTTTAGATGGTGGTGTGTATATCTTCATCGGGTCCAGTTGAGCAGATACTACTTTTTAATTTACCTGGGGATGTTTGGGCCTGATTCTCCTGTCACTTGAGCTGCTGTAAAACAGATGTGTCCTTGATTTTATGTCAGCAACATTCAGTTGGCATAGCATCTGTAGAAGTACAAGGAGAATCTGGCCTGTTAATGCTCAGCGGACATCATAAGGATGAAGAAAGAATAAAAACACAGAAAATTGATGATGGAATAAATGTAATATTATTTTTAATGATATTATTATTATTGACATTTTTAAAGATATGATGTCATTTACATGTGGGAAAATAGTGGACAGAAATATTTCCACTTAAATTTTGTGAATATGTGTGGTACATGAGTATTTCTATGTATACGTACACACACATATGTATATACAGAACATGGAACAATTTAGATGTGCACATTTTTAATATTTTCCTATTGAAATTAAATTTAAAATTGGAAATTGATATTTGAGAATTTCTTTTCTCATAGAGTAGATACGCTTCATTTCTTTTTTTTTGAATAATACAATTACTGAGGGCTGCACCTTTGAATTCCCAAATAGTTGCCAAACATAAATATGGGATAAGGTGGATATAAGTGCACATATAAATAAAATTGCATTGCTACAGCTATTTTAATGTTTACGTACAGTAGGTGAGTGATTAGAAATTGTGACCTAAAGTTCACACTTAGGTGGCTATACCTACTGTAGCCTCTCCACTTCTGTTTTAAGATAAAAGTTTGCCTGTTTGAAACATTACTTTCCCAGAGACAGGTATTAAACATTGTGTCTGTCTTTGATGAAAATATGGGAATATGGATATGAGAAAACAGTGTTGAGTACTATAGCCTGAATATATGACCATGAACTTGCACTGGAGGGGAGAGCAGTCACATCGCAAATAACTTGTTATATGGCAACTACAGTCTTGTAAAAAGAAAAAAGCATAAAGAATTACCAAAAACCTAACAGAAATACCCATCAAAAAAGAAAAAAATAAAAAAAATTAAAAAATATAAAAAATAAAAAATACAATTTTTTATTTTGAAATATAGTTGCTGTTCTCTGGAGAATGTACTCTTACTCTATTTTTTTTTCTTAAATCTTTTTCAAGTATGTGCAAGTGATAGCAGCAGCTACCTTAATCTTTCAGGTGCTACTGGATTTTGCATTAGCGTGTTATGTTGTGAAATCCTGACTTTGACATAAAAGATTTTTGTAAGTATATCTCCGTCTGCATAGTTAGGTTTTGGAGTGTCTTGTTCATAATCCATATGCCTCAATAATCCAGAAATTGCATTTTTCTATGTGGACGAAGTAAAACATGTGAATTAATCTGTCTGTTACAGACTGGGAATTCCTTTTCCTGGCTAGTATAACCAGGAAAGAGGAGAACAAAATGAACTGATAATGGAGAAATGCTGTTATAAGGTATCTAAGAAAATACATTTTCAGGTAAAATATAAATAAATAAAGGGCTAAACCAGAAGTAACACAAATAAGTATTGTTTAATGCTATCGGTGGCATTCCCAGGATAATTCCTTTAAAGAAAACCCTGCAACAATGAACAATGCGTCCATTAAAGATTAATATTTTGGGATGTGTCTTTTCAATTGTCAGTTGTAAGAAGTTTCTCATTTCTGCTCATTTTTCTACCAGTTGGGGATTAACTTTAGGTTTACCATCAATAAGAGGGTAAACCTCAATTCGTTATAACATCTTTTGTATTCTGTACTGAAGTGGCTACTGAACAGCGCTCTGTGAACACTGCATTCAAAAATCAAAACCTTTTTCTGGAAATACTGCATGGAGAGAGGAATGGAAAACTGTTGCAGACCTTAATTCTCTGCAGAACTGTGGATGTCAGTAAAATCACTTAATTTGGTTGAGTCCAGAAATCTTGGATCTTGAGGCCAAAGATAAATATGATTAGAGATTATGTCTGGATGTCAAAAGACAATTAAAAACAAGGGCCATCAAGAAACCCCATCCAATGAGCGTAGTTCAGTCTCAGTAACTGGACATGCTAGCTAAGTGCACAGCTATACACTGATTTTTTTCAGGAAATGGACCTGACTCTGCAAAGCAATGTTCAAATTGTCTTGTTTACATTTTCTTAGTAATGCTGCATATATGCACTACCTCTGAATGGTGCTAAGCAGAGAATGTATCACGGAATTACAGATACTTTTTAGAATCTCTGTTTTTTTGCTTAGTAGCATTAGTTCCTTGTTTTACTCCACTTACTTCAGAAAAGTAGGATTAATTTTCCCCCTTATGTTAAATGCTTGGGAACAATGAACAGAGTTTTGTGTTAGATCCTGGAGTCAGTTCAGCTCATGTCCACTCTTGTGGCCGTGCAGTGCAGCCAGAAAGCCAGTGCAGCTGTCTATATCACAATACTCACAATACCTCTAGATACTGTAGACAGAAGTGAGTTTTCACACCATATGGGGTCTCGTAGCTTGCCTGCTGCAACCTCTCAGGGACCTGTAGCCGCCAGTACTGCCTCTGCACTGCTGGCAGCTCATTCTAGGACCAAAGAAACGTAAGTGATACCCATTTGCTCCCTTATTGCTGGGTCTTGCACACGCAAAGCTCAGCTGCAACAATACATCTGGCAGTTTGTGTCATTTTCAGATACAGGCATGGGAAAGAGGAGTAACCATCAAAGATGTTTGAGATTTGGGTTTGGCGGAAACGAAAAGTTGTCAGAAAGACTGCCTTCCATGGAACCGATAGCTGTAAAATAGGCGAGAGTGGTTTGCATAGCAAACGACAGACCACCTGAACTGCCAAAAGGTTCGTTAGAAAGGATCTTGCTTTCCTTAGGTATTCACATCATGCTAATATTGAACACACCTGGCTTGCCCCAAAGCTCTGCCCTGATTGCTATAGCCTTCTCAAGGTCAGCCTCAGGTGTGTGTTCTGTGAACACAGCTGAAGTTCTGGCCATCTGCAAACCCCATGTCCTTTCAGTCTTTTATCTTCACAACTCTAGAGGTTTGGTATCGGTACTAGTCACTGGTAGTCGTTGATGACACTCCCTGTTTTTTCTGACATCAGTTCCTGTCACCTGTGGTGTTTGTGTAACAAAGTTTTAAGCTGGATTTTGGGGATTTTCTTTCTTTTCTTTTAACTTTGAAGTAGTTTGGGACCTTGTCTGTCCCTGCTCTGGGGATTCTCATCTGCTCTCATCCAAGTCTCACCAGCTGCATGGATCCAGCAGTGTGTCAGCCGCTTTTGCTTCCACTAGATCAAGAATAGCAACCTAGAAGTTTTCTTGGAAGACAATGTGCATTTCTGTGACTGTGGCAATTCTTGAAGAGGAAGAATTTTTTCCCAGTAGATCAAGGAGGAGGCAGAGCCCAGGACCTTCAGGTGCTAAGGGGAGAGGAAAAGCTACACTGACAAGGTATATTTAAGTATAATCTGCATTTATGGATTTCCCTGTTTTGAGTTAAATACAGTCATGCAGATATTTGCAAGCCTAAGATTTTCAGAGAGGGAACAAGGCTTTTGAAATTCTCTGAGACAGGATTGTATTTTGTTAAATGATGACAGAAATGTTCTTTAAGCAAAACAAAAGAAATGGGAAGTAAAATGATCTGGTGCTTTCCTGCAAGAGAGACATCGCAGTCCTTACCTGTGGATGGAAATGTAAAAATTAAATCTGCTTTCTCTGCATCTGAATATACTGGTATTCTTATAGTTCCAGCAGTGTTGTTTCTCAGGAATCTGCAGCAATGGGCACTAGAAATCTATCAGTGGAAGGCACAGCTCTCTCTTTGACTTTCACCTAGTGAGAGGAGCCAGGATAGCGATGTTTAGTTCAGCGACTCAAGTCATATCTAGTGTGAGCATCCAGCGCTGAGTCCCTACCGCTCAGCATCACAGCTGCACCCTGCTAGCTGTGTGGAAGGTAGCCCAAACATGGCTGCCCTTGCTGCATTCGCTGTCCGTCCCAGAAGCAACCCCAGAGGGTTTGTTGTCCTTTGTTCAGAAGCTGGTGGTCCAAACTGTAGCCCCGTCATTACCAGTTGAGCCTTTTTGCTCCAGAACATTCTGCGCATTTGGAGATTTGCTTGCAGGGAAGAAAACAGAGGAAATTTCATTCTGCAGATCTGGAAGAAGCATCGTAATGCACTTGTTTGATATAAGCACCTTTTTACCACCTCTTTGAAAGAAAAAAATTATGAGCGCATTATTTGGGGTGGTTATTGTTATCACTTGAACCTACAAGTCAAAACTTTCTTACCTTATATTTCTTGTATTTTTTCTATCTCTGTTTTTTTTCTCCTGCGTAATTTGGAGCAGCCAAGCACCTGTTTACAATGAATGTAAGAAAGTTCTAAACTGCTTATGGAATGAGATACGTAAACATCCGGTGTCCTGCTCACCAGGCAGGCACATCAGCAACCCAAACAAAAAAACACATAAAAGATACCTGTAGGTACGGGGTGCTGTCTCTTATGCATGAACATCTCATGGCCTCAGCAAAGGAGTCGGCCAGCCGAAGAAGCCAAGAAAAGAGGCGATGAGGAAGCATCAGGGATGTTCTAAACAAGCATCACTGAAGCATGCCACGAGGGAGAATCTGGAATCAAAGCTGGCTAAAACAGAGAGCAGTGCAAGTATTTTCAGAAAACGCGAGTTTGTATGCTCTTTATTGATGATGACCGCATTGCAGAAAGAGAAAATTCATATAAGGTATGATTAACTCCTCAAGTCAAAACACAGTAATGTGTCAGGATTGGCAGGCTGTTTTCAGAAGAAATGGAGCTGATGTTCCTGCTAAAGCAAAGGGATCATATATCAGGCAGCAAAAATTCCCACCGAGCCAGAGGATTTCCGTCATCAGCTAGGATAGCAGACGGATCTTTTGCAAAGGAATTAAAGCAACATTTGGAAACCTCCCTGAGAGAACCAGTACAAAGATGAGAGCAGATCTCTGCTGCAATTTGGCTAAGTCAGGCTGGGAAATCTAGCTATGAGACTTACAGTCTGGACTGGCAGGTAGCAAACTGGGATGCAGGTTCAAAGATTTTTAAGGGAATTGTGATATTTTGTCCAAATTGCAGTAATGAAGCTGTAACAAGGACATACGTATCTAGAAATAACATGCAGAAGGAGTCAAGGCCTCACAGAGTGCAGAAGTCAGCCCCATGGCTGAGCAAGCCACAACACCAGGGACTCTCAGTATGTCCAAACACGCAATTGCCTCTCTAACCCTGGCAGAGGGGTTTGCTTACAAGATAAAAGCAAAAACAGAATAACCAGCCCTTGAGGCTGTCTTTACCGCTCAGGAGTGTCTGCTAGGTGGCCGTGGAATTTACCACGACATTTTAAGTCTCTCTTTTAACATACTGCACCAGAAAAGGGAAGCTGCTACTTGAGGAAGTTGTAAGCTGACCTCCGTGACCCCCATAAGCATAGCTCTGTGTCTTATATTGGATAAAAGCTGGCACGTAGCTACTTGGGAAATAGCTGGTGACAGTGGTGTGTCAAGGGATCAGGCCTCCATCAGCTGGAAGGTCTTGACAGGTATAAGTGAAGAGATTCTAATTTACAGTATTTCAGTATATTAGATTTTTTTTTTTAAGGAAATGCCATGACGTGCTATTGCAATGACATGTTGATGGGCGAATGGAAAACATCTTAGTGCCTTCTTGGGAAACAGCTAGGCTCCTTCCACTGTGACCTCCAAAGGGGACAGGAGCTAAATGTTGCATTAAGTTGCTTAACCAAGCTGGTACTGACAGTACCAAGTGCTTTCTTGTTCAGAAGCATCCCTGAAACCTTGAGCATCCACTAAGGACTGCAGCAGATTCATGTATCTGGGCCTTGAAAGGCAGGAAGACTTTAGCTCTGTTGGGCAGCTGATGGCTGGGAGCAGAACCCAGGTTTTTCCCAGATGGCTGATAGTGCAGTCTTGACAAATACTGCTTGGGACACAGAGTTTTTGATTAGTTTCTTACTGCAAATTGAGCTTAAAAGCTGAAGACTTGCAGGTTTGGTTTTTTTTTCTGTGAAATGGGACATAGCATTGACTTGGAACAGTAACTGCTTTTGAGTATTGAAATGTGTTTTAGATAAAATATATGATAGTTTGTATACAAACCTAAGCAAAGCATGTCCTGGTAGGCAACCTGTGGAACCTGAAAACATAGCCTGAGTAGAAACCTCTTTTTTTTTGGTAAGAAAAGTGACAAACTTCATCTCCTGAAGAGATTTGCTCTTTCACTCAAGTATGGTTAACTAGTACTACCTTTTACTGAAGACGAGTCCTGCACTCCTCCCATCTTTTCCCAGAATGGATTAAATGAGAGTAGACATGCTCCAACTGGCACTCGCTAGCGTGTGTCTTTTCTCGATCCCACCTGCTGGTCTTGGGCACTGGAGGAATGGCCCATGAATGGCCAGACCTCACAAAGGCCACCAGGCTGACGCACTGACCACAGCTTAATTTAAAGCTGAGTGACAAAGAAAGGCAGGGTGGGGTGGGGGATGATGGGACACACAAAATGCTGTTGCAGAGTGGGTGGAAATAATTTGTTCATGCAGTGATAGGGGGCAGGAGAAGAAGTAATGACCTTATGTTTCAGCTTAGTTTGATATCGAGAGAAGCCTTCAACTAGTAGGCAATGGATCACTTGGAGAGGCTGTGACCTTCCATCAGTAGCAATCTTCAGGAAACTGTTACAGAAGTGGCACAGGTATATGTGCTCCAGCAACAAAAGGATTATGTGATTTTTTTAAATATTATTTATTTTTAATGCCAATTCTTTTTTTTTTTTTTTAATGTGTCATTAGAAACCAAGAGCAGCTTGCAATGTCTTCTTTGTCAAATTGTTTTTGGAGGACTCTGTCCACTCCAACAGTTATTTTACTCACAGCAAGTGACTGTGGGGGAGAAAAAGGCCATCACTTAATGATGCTTCATATGAAGTTGATTCATAAAACATATGTTGTGTTGTTTAAATTGTGCAGTTATCATGCATGACAGTTTGAGCATGCATTCATGATTTGTATGCTAAGAGCTCAGTTACATTCCTACTGAAAGTTAATGGGATTAAAATAAAGTACTGAGAAAGAAAAAGTATAGTTAATATAAATGCTTTGTATGAATTGCATGATTCTTCAATTTTTCTTATTCCTGGGACTTTTAAACCCTAACATACAGAGGGAGCGTGATGCAAGTTAGAGAAGTTGTTTAAGATAAAAGAATGAAGCAAACTGAATTTTGTTTGAAAGACCATGAATATGCTTGGCCTTATATAAGCAATATGGGGCATAGTGAGATGTCTCAGAGAAGTCAATTCTACTGTCTTCCATGGTGAACAGAAGGTAATACAGGCAATTTGTCTGTGGCACAAGCATCTCCAACAGACAGCACACAAATACAGTAGGAACAAAAAGATAAGGCAACAGATTACAGAGATTGATCTTGAATGTAATTTTTGGTTTGTTTTTTTTTGCCCCAGAGTTTTGGTTGATGAATGAGGAGAGTGAACAGACAGGCAGCAGCTGTAACAGCACAGTTAAGAATCTCTGCCTGTTTTTATCCACCAGCCCTTCCTGTCGAGGCAACATTTCAAGGGAGATACGCTGACTTTGAGCTGATGAAAGCCTGGACAGTCAGCATGACAGTGGTGAAGATTTGCAGTTTTGAGAAAGTAAGAGAGGCTGAGCATCTCATGCAAAGGGGGAAAGGTCAGGGACGCATCTCAGTGGGACCACGTCAGGTCTGCAGTTCTACAGGATGGAGAGTTGGACAGAAACTTGTAGCACTTCTTTGAGAAAGGAAGGTTACGTGGCGATGCTGCTACAGCTTCCTGGTAAAAACTCTGGAATCTTTTTCTGCTGTAGTGCAGTTTGTGTCAGCAAAATGATGCTCATAACGGTTAAATGGCTGACACGGCACATCTGAAGTTGACAGAAGCTGCTTTATCATTAATTACATCCCCTCCCATCTAAAAGGTAAAAACAGTGGCAGAACTCTACAGCACTGGAACTACATAAGCAGTCTGTGAGACGAGCATAAAGCTCAGGATTTCGTGGTGGTGGTGACACGCTGGTGGTTTGGTGATTCAGAGATACTGCAGAAGTCCAGGATTCGTGTAAGCTCCCTCCTATGGCAGGAAGAATAAAGCCTGTAAAATGGGTTTCTCCCTGTGATGGGAAGCAGCAGTAAGAACTGCTGAGAAAAAGAACAGTTCATTGGTTTTGGAAAAAGAGATCTGACAAACTCACTTTCCATTTTTACTTCTCTCTCCTCTCCCCATCCCCTCTGCTGGTGTAACAGAAACAAACCCTACATATAACAATGGTTCCTGTGAGAAAGAGGATGGTGTTTTATTTCTAGAAGTTTGAGGACTGTGGCCCAGTGCATACTTATTTACAATGTACCTTTCCTTTACTTCTGACATGTAATGATCATGAAAAAAAATAAAAGATGGTTCTACCCATCTCCCATCTTCTATGTGTTGTACACACATTTAGGCCTTATTCCGAGTAGCATACCACTGTCTTCCGAGCGTGCCTACACTTACATTCACTAATTGCAATTCTGATGCATGCAATAAATATAAAACTAAAACCCTGTAGGCATACCCATAAGAGGCATAAAAAACCAGCTATTATCTACTGAAGCGAATGCCAAAGTAGACAGCAGCTCACAGTCACAAATACTCTTAATACTCTGTCCCACAGAGCAGAACATGTGAGAGCACCTGGACCAAGGTCACACACACTGCCGAGGGCACAGTGACAGTGTTAGGAACAGACCTCAGCCACAGATACAAACCTCTTCTTTCATAAGAAAAGTCAGCGATGAGCAAAGAACTAGCTTATGTCAAAACACATTTCCTACTTGTTCTACATGTTCTGCCACAATCCAAAATTAACAGCATATGTCATAATCACCAGAAGTGAAAAGCAACGCTAGAAAACCTGAGCCAGACAGACCTTGGATTTTGGTTAAGACACTTTGCAGTGTAGATTTGTCCTGCAAATGCAACCCTTTGTTTAACTTTGTTATTAGAAATGTCATACCTTTTTCTTGTTTTCTCAGGATTGTAATTGCACTGAGAAGTTCCTGTTCCAGAAATACACCAGTAATTTTTTTTTTCTCATGTTAAGGGACATAGAACCAGCCTGCGCTGACTTACCTGTAGTTCTTGTACCAGAAACACAGGAGTGAAAGGAAGAAGATGCACAATACAACCATGCCTCGTTTGTTGAGATTTATGTCTAGATAAATAAGCACACAAAATGGCTACAGGAAAAAAACAAGAAAACCCCACCCCTGAAACAGCTGGCAATTCTAGTCTGAGACACGATCACTTGTCTGTTTGGGGATATTTCCCCTCCCCTGGAAAAAAAAAGGTTAAACTCTGCAAAACACTCATAAAGGTACTTCTAAAGTATCCAAGTCCTTCATATACAATCTAGTTTGCTTTTGAAATATTATATTGTACATATACTAAAAAAGCAAGTAGTGGAGAAGTTGCATGGTTTTGATTTGAGCTTTTCCATTACATTTACTTGTCTTTTTAAGTGATTGCAGGTGGACGCTTGCTCACCCCATGTAATGGCATTGCCACTGGCTAGCTCTAAAAGGGTAGAAGACCATTGATAAGGGAGCTAAGCTCTTAATATTTCTGGGTTTAAATTTTTACCCCCCCCCTTTTTTTTTTACAGTGGTTTTATCTTCTTATTAAGAGATGGAAAGTGTGTGTGATCTGTATTTAAGCACAACTATCCTGCATTATTTAAGAGCAAGAGTCTTCTATAATACCTAAATTGTTTATGTGACTTAGTTTACAAAGACATTACCTAAATACAATCATTCCCTACTGCAACCTAGCTTTGGCACAACCACCTGCCATCAAGCAATAACAAGCAGCTTGAGGACTTGTAAGAGTAACAATGGAAATCTAAATGAACAAGATACATGGGGGGTTTTGTGGGAACCAAACTGTACTAAAAATATTTTTTTAATGGTGGTACATACTCAAAGTTAAAACCAGACAGTGATCAAATAAATATCCTTTAATAAAGAAAAAGGGAATCATTTTAAAGCACCAAAACTGTGAGTATGATGTTACATCGCATGTACAAGAAGGTGAGTGCAGTACTTTGTGTACAGGTTTAAATTTCTGAGTCATGATAATAAAAAACATGAAATACACAGCAATAAACTTGCATTGCAGAAAAGCTGTACTAAAGAAAAAAGAGCAAAAAGTAGACAGTTAAAACTTTTTTTTAGTTCTTAGGTATTGCTAGAAATGTTTCTTTAGATTTTTAACTTTTTTTTAAACACTTGTTGCTTAATACTTTATAACATTGAGCATTTTTAGGCATAGTAAATTTGCAGAGTCATTTACAATAAAGTATGCGTTTAATATATCCTTTTGAATATAATGGGAGTTAAAGAACTTTCTTAAAGCCAAGCACAATGTGCTAGTAGTGTTTGAGTCTACCGATAATATTGCACAAAGCTAGTCAACGGCAAATTGGTTTTCTTTTGATTATTCCTTATTTATTCAACAGGCTTAACAAAGAAGTTAGTTTCATGAAACTTCACTGGCTTCATTCATGCAAGACAACCTGCAGCCATCTGTACTCCTTAATCTTTCATTTTATGATGATGTATTTGTATAGATTTAAGTCAAAATTCAAAACATATAGCAACCACAGTAACGCACTGGGAGATGTTAAGTGAGTATCCCTAATCCCCAACACCTATTTCCCAATTCAGAAATCAAATATACGTTTCTAAATCTGAAAATCAAGCCAGTCTATGGCAAACTAATTACTGAATAGGTGACAGTCTCTGGAATAAAATCTCTGTAAAGTTAGGATTACACGCACCAAAACAGCCATCATCCTTTTTACTTGTTCCAAATGGACACACTACTGGTTAATAGCCTAGATATCAGCTTTAAATAATAATCTACATTAATATTAGAAACTCTGCAGAGTAAAATTTGTTGCGCAATTACTTTCCGTATCAGCGCATTCACATCTGAGAATGGAAAGACAACCTTTTCTGTCAAGTTCTGAAGCTCTGGCCCACAGAATACAGATTACCTGAATCATAATAAAAATACGTTAAGTGTCAGGTTGTAGATTCACCACAGTCAGAGCTGGGAGTTTTGGATTAATAGTCAAACTGAATGGGAAGTGCAAAGAACCATATATACAACAGACCCTCCCCAAAATATATCGGCATGCCCACCCACCCTTGACCCTCCTAAAAATTCTAAGTATTTATGTATTAGGCAGCAATTAAATATAAATTCATTTTGTAGGAAAAGTTTAAATTACAGTATATTTATAGGTTAAAAATAGCCACTGCTGTACTTTTTACAGCATTGATAGCAGTATGTCAATGTGCTTATTACACCAAAGAGCAATTTGCAGTCAAGTTTAGGATGACCTACTGTCTGTCAGCTCTAGTAGCACGGAAATCATGCAACGTGCTCTCCCAGTAAGGTGCTTCTATTTACTCCTTTTCTTCACAAGAAGCTTTGCTTGTTCTTAACATTAATTCTGTAGTGCTAAACATAACAACATGTTGTCCATGCTTATGGAATCATTACCCAAAATATGTCAAGGTAATTTAACTACATAAGCATTACAATGAAAATAAATTCTGATGACACACATGAGCAAACCTGATTTACAAATTACACTCTTGAAATTCAGTGCAACAAATGGAATAAGGGTAACATTAACCAATAAAAGTTTCTGTGTCCTCTTCTCACTAAGTTGCATCTTCAATAATACACCTGTCATCACTTTAATATTAAACATTATAGAATATAGTGCTTATACTCAAAATGATTCTTTACAAATAATGTAGTGAAGTATGTTGAGTTCTATCCCCAATAGCCACAAAGGAACACAATATGTAGTCACACTAATTTATTTTATAGGTGTCTGATGTAGGATGCAGACTGGCAGATTTTTAAAAAAAAAACACTTGAAAGTGATGCTTAAGAAAATTTTAAAAGCTTTCATCTACCCTAGACAGTTAATTAACATACGAAAACACGGTAAAGTGAATAAAGTAAGACTACTGGTCATTTGTAAATGATCTGGAACCTCTGTGAATGACAGCATGAAATTCACGTTGATGCAAATTCCATTTCTGATCAAAAGACTATCGCTGTTTACCTTACACATTGGTTTTTTAGTAGAACTTTAAATTCTCTTGTTCCCACTCAAAATATTTTTCAGTCCTCACATAAGCATTTGTACAATAAACATTATGCATTCCAACTCTTTGCCTCACTGGATCAGTTACACTATACTAAAACAGTTTTAATTTGAACAAAGGAAGGAGTTTCTAAAAATGGAAAAATCCTGAAAGNATTTTTATGGAGGCTCTCTTTCCTTGCATATGTTTAAGTGTTTTTTCTGTAGTGATGCTTGCTAAGATTTCTCAAGGTCCAACACAACTATCAGAGCTTTTCTCAGCTATGGAGGAACTGATCTCAACGCAGGACTGTTGTAATTTCCGTAAGTTTCTTGTGAATAGACTTAAAACTTTCCCCATTTGCTGTGGTAACCATCCCACTGCAAAATTTCACATTACACAGGATGGGAGTTTTATGCATTACCCTGTACGCTACATATGCACAATTTCTATATGAAAGCAGAGAATTATGTGAAATTGTGACATCTAGTGACTCATGGAGGATTAAAATACAGGCCTTTTTTTTTTTTTTAAGCAGTATGTGGAAAAAAACCCACACATTTACTTTCCACATTGAAGATGGATGTTTTGAACTGATATAAACCACTATACTCAGCATAACAACTACTTTTTGTGTGCGTATAAAATACATGTTGGTATGAGAACTCCATTTCTACAAACTAAGCTATTACAGGAATCTAAGATTTCAGCTAAATATAAAACGGATTAAGGACAGTAATTTTTCTCAATCATGCACACATTTTCCAAGGCAAAGATGACAGAGCATGTGGCAAACAAATCTGAAAACTGTAGCACAGTACAGCATGGACCTATTTTGATAAATCACAACACGGTGGTAAACCTTAGACACAAATGTTGTGCAAGGGGACCATTGCACCTATACTTTAAAATTACATTATTTTTCCTTGGCTTGGAATTTTGCTAGTATGCCATATGCATACTCTAAGGAATAAAACTGCAGGCTGGAAAATAGGAAAAAAAATGGACATAGAAGTTGCTCAGTCACCACTGTTAACAGAATCATAGAATGGTTTAGGTTGGAAGGGACCTTGAAGATCATGGAGTTCCAACCCCCTGCCACAGATTGAGCACTAAGTTTCAGATGAACTGTATAATCTGGATTACCATTCTACATCACAGTTCTGCTTTGTGCTACAGACAAAAATTTATTTGATTACCTCAGTTTTAACATGTGGTGTGACTGGAACTACAGACAAATGTAGAGGAAAAAATACACCACAGCTTATAGTATGGGCAATGTCAGATCATTATGATGAACTTTGAAATCGCTGTTATTACTGCATGAACACAGTATTTGACAGCTTACAACCACACCATGTAACTTGGGGTTCAGGGAAGCAGTCTAAGAAAAAAAAACAAAACACTTAGTTTTAGATCCTTGGAAAGCCAGTATCAAGTGTTTCATAGAGCTGATCTCAGGACAGAAGAATACAGACCTGACGACTAATACAGCAAAATCAATACAACTCTACAGTAACGCTGCTCACAGGTGCTTTGAAAATGAATGTTCACTAACTTTATAAATAAGGCAACAAAGTTAAGAAAATGCCTGTTGATAGCAAGGGTAAAGTGACATCCTTTTGAGATGTTTGACAGAGCTTTAATTTCAAGACAGTCACAGCAAAACAACTGAAGGGTCCAAGAGCCGAGGTTCCTTTAGGTTACCTAGCTTATTGCTAAGGTAAATTCTCCTGTTCCTCTTTGTATAAGTACATGGCAAGACATGAAATCTCCTGTTATAAACATGAACACAGTACGTGTTCCATTACATGACAGCAGCAATGCACAAATCCACTTTAAAAAAACCCAAATCCACATAGTAGTAGTTTGTTTGTCACAAGAGGAACAGTGAATGGACCACAGTACACAAAGGACAGGGACAGTCTATTTCTCAAACACAGTGTATGTCATGCTAGTAAAAATAAAATGCTAGTGAAAATTCAGTTTTGTCATAATGGGCTGACTTTAATATCACATGGAGTTCCTAGATGGTACAAGGCTACTTGGATCTCTGTACTGACATACCTCTTAGTACTGTGGTATCTTAAGAGTAGCTGCCTGCAGCCATTAGTCATGAAGTTTAGGATTACTTCTAAGTATTCACTGCAGAGGAAGTTGTAACTCTCCTTTAAGAAAACAACAGTCAGAATCAAAAGGGAACCCTTTTTTTCAGCCAGTAAGCTTTTGGCTATGAAATACGAACATTTTTGCAGCCACTAAAGTGAATAATGAAAACCAGCAAGAGAAGTATGATTTTCACAACTGAATTATCAGTGTCTTTAAGTGCTTTGATTTTTCTTTAAAAGAAGGCTGCTTACAGTAATCAAAAGCCATTTTAAACTAAAGGAGAAAAATAATTTTAAGTATGAAATTACAAAATATTGCTTCTTATAACAAATGATAAAAGTATAACTAACTTGGTTCAGCATAGCTAAATATTGTTTTAAAAAAGCATGAAAATGTCTACTTTAAAAAGGTGTCAGACTACAAATGACCTTCTAAAAAAGTGCTGCAGTATGTCTTGCTAAATGTACCATGCTGGAAACAAACACATTCTTGAATATGTACTGAATTCAACTCCTATTTCTCATTTTGCTGTGGTCACTTGTTACTTCTCATAATTACGTAGACTTCTTCAAACTAAGAAGAAAAAAGTCTGAGTTGCACATTACTGAATTTCAGCTACTGTAGTGCAACTAGGAACTCTGTTCTTTCTGGAATATCACACTGCTACACAGCAAGCTTCTCTGCAAGGAGATATTTAGTTGGATTTTCAAGCAGATGATATATTCAGTGTAGTGAAGGGGACATTTTATAGCTGGCTTGATGTCTTGGCCAAATCCTGAAGTTACTCCAACAGCAAGTATTCTCCCAATTCAAAATGACCCCCCCCACCCTCACTTAACTGGCCACACATTATTAATGCAAATATAAAAAGTGCTTAAGAATCAGGCATTCTTGATTATATAAAATGCACATCTAAACAATTTAGCTTTCTGCCCAAACCAGAATTTTTTGAACAAATTAAAGAAAAAAGTGACCCGAAAATTAACATTTCAGGCCATTTTTTCTATATACTGAATTATTTGCCAAAGAAAGACTATTTCTTTGCCAAAGAAAGCCTCCTGTGGAATTGGTGGTCATAACTGCTGGCTCTGAATTTTCAGAAATGAAGAGGAAAAGTGATCTTCAATGGGGGTTTCTTTTCTCACATCAGTGGTTGTGAATCACCTGTTCGGGGGGAAAAAAAAAAGGAACATCTGAAAAGCTAAACAGCTGTACAAATACTCTGTGATAAATGTACTAAGCAATTCCAACATGCAATACTGAGCCGCGTCTTCAAAAGCCTTGATTCTCTTTGCTCCCAGGGTAATGACACACCAACTCTGGAGCCAGGACACACAAAATATGACCAGGTCCTTTGTTTGTTGTTTTTTGTTTTTTTTTTTGCTTTCTGGCATTATTGGCAGTGAACACAGATTAGAGTTTGAGAAGGCCCAAAATACTGCATTAGAAGACAATAGAGAGCAAAAGCTCCCTTCTTATCTGTTACTTTGTCATTCTCAGGAACCCGGGTTTCTCATTACTTTAGTACTCTTAATGTACTGTAGTGACTCATGTGTACCATTATGTATGTACACACACAGGTAGGCTTGGGATACTTTTGATAATCAGTAATCCTCTGATTTTTCATACTAAAGCTACTGCATCTTTATACTGCTTGTTCAGCTGTACTTCCAATACACAGAATGCCTCAACATTTTTGTACATGGTTTACAGTGTCCGTAAGAAAGGAACTGCTCTTACAAACATTAGTCATAACTTTAGAACTCAAAGCAGATAATACAAGAGATAAACTAATAGTAACTAATTCCTGCAGATCTAGTTGTCTTCAAACTTCAATAATTAATGAAACCACTTTAGTGGGCGTTGTTAATACTCCTTGCATATACATGAAGACACTATTTGGCACTTGAGAAACATACATCATTGTATCAGATTTAGCCTTCATTCCTAAGGCAAGTAATTGCTTTCCATTTAGCCTATGAAGATGTACATGTATTAAGCATAGATCATAACCTATGTGCCAATATACTTTCGTGTAACTGTTTTCAAACTAAAATCCCTATGCAACTGTTTTTTGTATGTGCAGAGCTTACAGTTAAAAATCAGTAGGTCAATCTTAAAGCATGGTACTAAATTGATAACCTTATAGTAAAAAATACTATTGTGCAATTTCTACAACAGACTTTCATTAGATTTTACTTGTGTAATAAATAATGGGTAACCATTCTATATGTTTAAGCAAGCATACTCATCTATGTGAATAAATATTTATTCAGCTGAATTTCACAAGGGCTTTGTCTCAATCCCTGTTCTCCCAGATTCTTTTGCATACTTCCATAGGCAGGGGCCCATTTTTCTTTTCTGATCTGTTAGCTATTTTCTAGAATCATTTTTCAATCAAATCCATGCTGTTAAAATACTCTCATGTCATGAAAACAGGATTGTTTTCATAATAAAATATGTCATCGATTAGAGAAAGCAGGTCCCAGATGGGTGAAGAATTCCAAGGAAAACACACTCAGGAACTCTGACACTGCATCCTGCTTCAGGTTCAAGTGATTTCACAGGACCTCAGAATTTGACAGGAGTGCATCCTTAAAAGGGGAACTGTAGACTGGTAAAAAGGAGCCAACCACCAGTGCACTACAGGTACTGCATGGCAGTGATTTTCAGCCTGCACTCTGAACTGCTTCTATGGGGCTGTGAAAGCAGAGGAAAATGTGTATTTATATTGTATGGCAATGTACACGTAAGACTAAGAGGATACACTTACAATGGAAAATGTTTAGGAGGTCCACCAAATAGATTAAAAAAATTCAAAGCCACTCTTGGAAAACTCCTGCCTCTTTTTTTTTTTTTTTTATAATGACCCATAGTATTAAAGACTATTGTTGCTACAAAGTGCAAAAAAGATCCCCAAGACTAAGTTAGTTTTACTAAAAACAAAGTAAAACCACAAAGTTTCAATTTGCTCAGTTATCTAAGAAATGAAAAGTGAATAATTGCACTAAGAAAGCCAAGTCAATCAAGTCAATTCAAAGGCATATCTTTTCTTATAGCTGTCAATTGATTTCTGAAGGGCTGTGGTAGTGGAGTTTTCAGTATGCAAGTATAGAAAAAGAGTTACATCCAAGAAAAAATATTTTCACTTTGAGTTTCAGCAAGAGTTAAGTACACCTCCACTCCTGGATTTTCAACTCCAAAACTAGTAGTATGTTTGGTATGGAATAGAAGGAGCACGCCATAATTAAACAGTATTAAATCATTAGTGTGCCCAATGGCTAGTCCATGAGGAAATAAAGGCAACATTTATTTTCCTTTTTAAGGATTTTAAATATTATTATTTGAAAATAGCATACCAATGGAATAGTTTGAGACATAGTATTTCATAATTACAACAACATTCAGCAGATGATGTGCTAAGTCACTATCACTTTTTAAACGGCTGTAGCACTTAATAGTCAATCCCCAGCTACGGTAATAACTACCGGGGTAGAAATGCCTGATTATAGACATCCAAAAATTATCTTTCCTACTACTAGCTGTGTCGCAAGGATTATAAATATTTATCTTCCATACTCTTGAAATAGCCCTTGATTTCTAAACAGTTTCTTTACAGATTGTCATATCTCCCTTCTCCAAATTTTAATTTTAGTGGGAACTTTCATTAAGACCTAAGTTCATCCACATGCCAGCAACCAAAAAGAACCACCACAGAAGAATAGTGCTGTATGCTGTTGTTGTAACCAATAACCTCTTTGTGCCACTGATGCAGCCATAATTTTGAAAACTAATCTCTTGCCAATTTATATTTTTTCTGAAATCATTAACTTCATCTGCTGACATCTAATATCTGTACTTTCAGGCACTGTAGCTTAGAATAATGCAAGTTCATGGGATTCATATGCGTTGCAGAAGTATAAATTATATTTTTATATTTACTGCTTACAGTCTGTAAATTCAATTTAGCCAGAGAGTTTACAGATTGAAACCAAGCTATAAGAGTCAGTCACACAGGGTAACCAATGAGATTTCAATGTGTTCAGCAGTCAAATCTAATCATCCTTCACTTGGAGCTATTCAGTCTGAAGTGATAAACATGCTAAATTTTTACAAGGCCAGAAGTAATTAGAAAATAAGTACAAGGCGTGTCCGTGAGCGATTGTGCTGCTTTGTTACTTAAAAGCCTTTTAAAGCTTTTTGGTAAACTGCAAACAGTCCCTTCAAATTTACTAAATAAAATAGAGCTTTTCGTAGGAGCAGTGCTATTCAGCAAAAGTATTCAAACAATAAAAGGCTAAGACATTGCCTAAAAAAAGTTTTCCTTACTATAAACCTTAAATTCTTTGAAAAGTCAGTGATACTAAATTCATATGTACATGTTTTACCACAATGGACATCAGACTGTTTAGTCACATTCATACTATGTCTCCTAGAATGCACAACCTGAGGCTTAGCCACTATTGTTATACAAAAAGTGTTGAAGAATTTTTTTTTAAAATGTAGGTTAATTACAGGTTAATTTTCCCAGTCTGTGCAAGGCAAACTCTCCTCTTCATCCTCTGATTCTGGTGATGCTTCTTTAATTCGTCGCAATGCTTCATGGATGCTCCTTGTCAGAGGATCAGTATCAGGCAGAATTGTAAAGGATTCTCTCAAAACATCTTTCTGCACTTTCTTCAGTTTCACCCCTTTCCTGATTTGTGCCAAGATGTTATTGCTGTCATCTTCATCAGGAAAAGGAGGGAGACTTCTCTGCTCAACTTTTCTTAAATGAAAGCTGCCACGTTTCAAGGAAGCCAGAACTTCATCCATTGGGGAACTCACTGCAGTAAATCAAAAGACCTTCAGTATTACTTTTACTAAATTTTATCAGTCTTCATTTATTTTTCCTACAGACCAAAAAGAAGCCACATGCTATTAATGTGATAGTCCCATACCATAAGTATAATGATAGCTCCGATACTGTTTTAGCCTCCAAATTTATCTTTTCTACTACCAGGTCAAAACTGGTTTACACAGACAATCGTAATTTCTGTCAGGTAGGCAGTAAAACTCTTTGAACAAGATGGCTTTCCTTTTTGCAGTCAGGAAAATCAAAATAGCTGAAATGAATCCAACACAATGAAAGTGTTTATTACATTATCTTTCTTGACTTTGAAACTCAGGTAATGAGTATGTATCTTAAGTATTGGAGCGTGCAATCCATTCTCAGCACTTGCATTTTGTGGCTGATTCTACCTACTATATGGCTGTTAGTACATGCCAGTGAGGGAAGCAGGACTATAATCAACTGCAACTGCATGTATTTTCCTGCTTCTCCGGATTCATGTATGTATTAGCACAGCATGCCTATATAAATTCCCTTCCTTTATAATTAATGAAAACAGAAGTTAGTTAATAATTTATCACAAATCCTTCCGTTATCACCAATTTGAGACTAGTTCTCTGCAGAAACAAAAATAGGGCTTTGGCTCTTTGAAGAGCTACACATAGGTAAGATCTCTATCCCAGAGAATGCATTATAACAAAGTACAACAGTTTGAAATAGCTCACATACACCAGCACATACAACGTGCAGCACATATCAATCAATAGATGAATATGCATCTCCAGTTCTTTTTTGTATGTTGTGGAATACATATTTAAAACCTGTTTTGTGTTTATGAGTGGGCTTTGTCCATCAGACTAATGGCCCATACAATTGGAACAGATATGAGGAAAAGAGAAATAAAAGAAGAACACAGAACTGCACATTTAAAGGAGGAAAGAAGGATTGTAACACACTTATCTGTCATACAGAGCCAAATTTCTGAAGCCACTCAGGGACTTGGAACATCTCAGGGAACACAGAGCAGCAGGTAAAGTGCTGCTGCAGACATTAACAGTACTCAAGAAGGAGGATGTAATTTGATTTTATATGTCACTTTATGACGTATATCAAATTTCACACACAATATGTGCTTTATGCAAAATTGCCACATAAAATGGGTATCAGAAAAATAAACAATAGGATTACAGACAAGGAAAAATGGAGCACAGCAGCATCAAAACTGATAATGAACTTAAGACCTGTGACCTGCAAGGTCCATAAGAGCTTAAGCATTCTAGAACTCTGCAGTTGCTTCAAGGGCTTTCAGTCATTTAAGGACAATTCTAGAGGAAATACTCTTGTTTCTGTCTGATTGATGAAGACAGTTCTAATTTTGATTTTCTCTAGATGAGGGAAAATGTCAGTCGAGGGATATTTTCTGTAGTTTTACTTGACACAGTCACATAGAATTTTTAAAAAAATGTTATGACAGCCATATTACAGCACTGTGAATCAAGGCCCACTCGAAGTACTTTTTCCCAGTGACTTCCTGTAAAATAGTTCAGCTGAGCACTTTTGTAAATCCCATCTCTGATTTTCAAATAAAAACTTTGCTCCAATATAGCACGTTTCACTGAAATACCAGGATTACTTTGTTCAAACATGACTGCTGTTCTCCCCATTTTATACATGGGATAAAGAATAAACAGTTAAAAACAAGTAACGCAGAATCAACAAGTTGTAACAGATCTCCCAGCTCAGCCCTGTGCTCTATTCATTGTCCTCAGATTCCAAAGACGTTTTTCATCTTTTAGCTATTTATTAACATACCTTGCTGAATGATTACAGTTTTAATTTACAGTTCTAGTTAAACTTCTATATTCTTCCTCAGCTCTCAAGGGTACTTGAGGGTTTGTGGATTTTAGTATGAAAATTTGAAAAAAAACTTGAAGAAAGCTTTCTCAGGGTTTCCTATGTCCCAAGACATAGTTGTTTTACTAGGCCATAAATTATGTAAAATTCTGTTATCAAAAAAACCACTGCGCTCTCAGGTGAAGCATATAATATTTGCAGTGCTGGCTGTAAAAGACAGTAAAAGATTCTTTTAGACAAGCTTTAGCTCCATTTTCTAGCTAGTCTAACAAGGTATATCGTAAAGTCAGTTTCATAAGTGTTTTCTGTCTAACTGAACAAGTATACTGCAGGCTGTAGTAGAGGTCATAATATTTGTTTGAGTTGCGAACATCTGTCGACTGAAAAGGATTTAACAGCTTTCCCATAGTTATATAAATAAATAATTANGATGTGCATTACAATTAAATACACAGAAGTGAAAAACATTACCTCTCCTCCTCTGTAAACCCTCTAGATCACCAGTCTTCTTAAGCTTCTTCTTGGCACTGACTAGCTGACTGCTGTCAAACAGATGTGCTGGTGGGACACCAGAAGAATGCTGGACTCCTTTCTCCTCACTCTGGCGTTTAACAAAGCTGTCACTCTTCTCTAAGGATTTGGTGGCATCTTCCTTGGAGGGCAAAGGTGGAGGTGGAGGTGGAGGTGGTGGAGGCAGAGGAGGTGGAAGCGGTACTAAAGTAACAATCTCTGGTTGAAGCTCAGTACTGGTGAGTGGAGAAGTACTAACGTGAGGCAGTTCAGAGGTAACACCATTGGGAGGTAACGTGATATCTTGAAGTTGTTCTAAACTTGTGGATTCCTGCACTTGCAAAGGCTGAACTGCATTTTCCAATTCCACCTCTTCACCCTTCTCTTGGATTTTTATGGTTGCTGGCAAAGACTGAGGCTGATCAACGCAGGACACTGAGCTGGCTGCACATTTTCTTCTTGCATGAGCCATTCGTAGTCTGGTTGATTTAAGTATTACTTGCCCAGGGTACCGCTAAAGTGAGTAAGTTATTGACAATTAGATAAGTACATGCAACACACTATTCTAGGTTTCAAGTACCTGTTGTTAGGGTTTGCCTTTCTGACAATTAGAATTCATGTGCTATTTTCATTCATTTTGCTCTGGATGTAAACAAAGCAAATATATCGTCACCTTTTTGCAAAAAAATGATCCATTTTCTTAATTTTTATTCTTGCTTAAGCCACAATCTATGCATGATTGGTCTAGTCAGGGATATACATGGGTTACAATTAGGATTTCACCAAGAACCACCTTGTACATTCAAAATTGTTTTTTCTGGAAACTAAAATTCAAAATTTCCTCTTACTTCCCTTTTCTAAAACTGGTCAATGGCTCCCTCTGCACAAAGTCCTCTCCGACCAAATACACTGGCCTTACATGTGAATCGTACTGCTTAAAAAGGTATCTATTGAAAACATCAAACATTTTGAATCTTTTCAAGTTATTTTTAATTTAGTTCTTAATTTTGCTGCCTCAGTATCTGTCTTTTTACATTAGTTTCATTCATAGGCATTTTTAATGCAAAAATTTAATTTTACACAATTGTGGTAGGCCTAAAGCAGAGATCATAACAATATAAACATGCTCATACATAAATTCAGCTCATTAACAGTTGCTAGTTAAAATGAGTAAATTTGCTTTAATTTACAGAAACTATGCAATTCAAAAGCCTTGAAAAAAATAAGGATACGAAGAATGTACTGCTGAGCAAGACAGCTTTCCAGTAAATTCTCATACTTTTTTTTTTATGTATTCAGCAAAACAAAAAAAAAAGTCTTTGCTTATTAATACAGTCTCTGTTTTCTTGGACTTTCACCCCTTTCCTTATTATCTCCCCTTCACTTCATCTTCTATCCATTTTCAGATACTTACATTGTAAAAGGAAGGGGCAGTTATTGTTTTAGCAATCAGTGGTATGGGGTATGTCAGATAATAATGCTCTTTGTGGGAAATACCATTCAGAATACACTACTTTAAAGAACATTTGCTCAGTGTCTTGTCACAAAGTGTAGATGTAAGAGTGAACAGAAGCTTATTACCACACTGGGAATGCAATGCCCAGAGGAATTCATTACCACCAATGCCGTGGTTTGTTGTAAATTTCCCATAGAGCAGTTAACTGCACAATGAAAGAGAATAGCTAATAGCATAGTATAGTCCTGGAATGAGAGGAACTTTCTTTTGCAAAAGAAACTAGTGGAGAAGAACAACTCTTCTTCTGTTACCTGTTTAAATGTGCGAAGTCTGTCCAGTGTTTTCTGTCGTTCCTGACTAACCCAGGAGCTCTTTCTTTCCTCTTCATCTTGCAATTGATCTCGCTTCTGAGAAAATATATGGAAAAATGTAAATACTACATCCAATGCTATGTTTAGCATAATTTAAAAAAATGAGGTAAAAAAACTCTTCTATTACTTGTTATGAATTACCTAACAATCAACTTCTCAAATAAACACATTTCTGAACTTCAAAACTTGGCCTTTGTCTTCCCCTTAAAAAATACTACACATTTCATGTTTTATAATCTCAAAGAAATGTAGAGCTCAATAAAGAAAGATTTAAATCTGGAACAGTTGAAGACTTGTTATCTTGAAGGATGAGAAATAACTAGAGATGTGACAGAATATTATACTGAAAAAACTCTTTAAATTAAAAAACGTACAAACTAGCCAGACAGCAAACCAGTATCCGTTTTCTCTCATTCCCAGAACAAAATGACATGTAAAACAAGTCATATTAGTATTTTTGCAGTGCAAGAAATCACAGAACTCAGTGCCACAAAGTTTTGAATCCAACAGTAAGCAAATTAAGTCAACATTTTCATTCTAATTTACAACAGTAAATGGAAATTTTGTATTTAATTAACTTAAGCTGTCATTATTTAATCCAGCTTGATTTTCTGTAAACTTACTTCAATAAAGGCCTGAAGCTCTCCCTTGCAGCTAATACAGTTGTATTTTTTCTTGTTTGGGGAATCTTACCTCAGTGAAAACACACATTTGGATCCACCTCCTTTAACTAGTCATCCATTTTCACAAAACTGCAGCAAAGTTACTACATCTTTGAAACTAGACACTACTCTTCAGTCAAATTTATTGAAAGTGGATGCTAGTTATCATGTAGCAGAAGTCATTGTATGCAAGTTCTATCTCTTTTCCTGATAAATTCAGAAGAGGTGACTATAAAGAAAAAAACTGTGAGCAGAAACAGCAGCTTTAATTTTTAAATGACTCACAGCATTTAGCATTACTTTTAAAAGCTCATCTTCATCATCATAACTAAAAATTCTGATAACTCTTGTGAATTTTATTGTCATTCAGTCAACACAAAAGCAGTGTCTGCCTCCCTGCCATTTTCAGAAGTCAGCTAGTGGGCTGGTATCCTTCATAAAGAGCCAACTCCTGTGATTTGGAAGTAAGGAAGTATAGATGTATTAGGGAGAGGAAGAGGAGAACATGTCTGAAAAGTAGTAAGGACAAGAGACAGGGAAAGGTGAAAAGGAATAGAAGCATGGGTGGAAAATTTAACAAACCAGTGGGGCAAAAGAGTTAAAACAGAAGCATAAACAGAAGATTATAGCAAGAAGAAAGGATAATTCTACCACCACACATACATGTTACACATGCAGTCAGATCAAACTTTTCCTAAAGCAGTCCCAGACTCAAGGGGTTTTATTGTTTGGTTTGTTTTTTCTTTTGTTTTTAAATAAGAATAATGAAAATGCAATTCTTGTTTGCTTTCAGGTTTGGGCACCCTTGAGGTTATCTTTTCAAAATTATTCATGAAAACTAGTGGCTGAAAACCTATTTTAAAATAGTAGAATTTTTCAATGACATTATTAACAGAAAAAAGACCCCCCCAAATTACCATACAGTTCTTTACATAATGCAAGGAGGCAACTCCATGAAATAGATAATGAAAAAGTCCTGTAGTGTTTGAGAGACAAGGAATTCCTTCAACTTTGTCAAGTCTTATTTTTAAGAGTGATAAATGGACTACAATCCACACAGCAAATTGATTTGCCTTATTGTAAGCACTGGAAAAAAAATATTTTTCTAAGTTCCTGATAGTGTATGCCAATACATACTGTCTTTCACAAGTAGCCTTTTCATAAAATAAATTATGCAGCTGACTTCCTGGACAAATGTATCAATGTTAAAAATGTATAAGGATGAAACAGAATCACTTTCACTAATCTAATTGAAGCCTGAACTAAAGAGACTTGGATTTCAATGCATCTTTGTCAGCGATCTTTATTAAATATTGATACTATATCAGCTCCCAAGACCTAGCCCAGAATTTGAATATTCTTTAAGATAAAGTCAATTATGTTCAGCACAAGAGTCAGAGTAGCTAGCCTATTCTCTGCAATGAGACTGTGCAGAGGACCATAGAGCACACAGCTGGAACCATATCTTTATACAACACAATTCAAGTGATTGCTTTTGTAGAAAGAAGAAAAGTAACAAAAGCGCTTAGTAAGATTCAAGAATAGATGTGCAGTTTCCTTATCTCAGCACATCTGACGCTGTACTCTGAGACATCCGGAATCATGCATGTACAGGTGGTAACAAACTGCATGCAGCCTTACCCTACCAGTAACCACTTAGACTGTGAACCTGGCATTAAGGAACTGCTTTATTTGCTTGGGTTCAATGTCATCCTAACACTGCTGTATACTCCCCCTTACCCACATAATACGATACAGAAATCAATGGTGCAAAGATCAGGGATACATATCATCTTTTTAAAACAGCTATCAATCTGAATACTCTCCTCATTATTGTATAATGAGGAATGCAAGCCATTAACTAAAGGCTAAACTCAACAGCAGAAAACTCAAACTTACTAGCTGAACAGTATGGTGCATTTTGTATTCCTCCTCACTCTGGTGACGGTGCTGGATCTTTTCATTATGCTTTGCAATACAAATCTCCTGTAGAGACATAAAATGTTATCTATAAAATATGAATTTCAAGTACCAATTTACAGGGTATAATGTCATATTTAGCAAATAGAACTAAGAATTAGGAAAGTAAAAATTACAAAGCCTATCTCAGACAAGCTAATTTAATCAAGCTAATTTAACTTACAATAAAACCGTAAAAGGGAAACAAAACCAAGACAGACTAACCCAAACCTATTACTTCTAACTGTAAAAAAAAATATAGACAACTAACAGCAGCTTAAAAAGTCTGTTCTAGCATACCAGTACAAAAGTGGCAACAAACACCGACTTGTCAAATACTTCATAAAACCCTTGTGTAACTCCATGTATTTGTATACAAGGATAAAAACTAACTCTCAAATATACTACATATTTCTGTTTATGCAACTAGGCAGTTTGACATTTACAAGTGTCAGTTCATCTTTTGCACGTACAATCTGCAAGCACAAACATTAATAAAGTTGTTGCAATTTTATGCATGCACAAGCAGGTTCATTTATCACACAAGTAGGTTCATCTCTGTAACGCCCAGTTTAAAAACAAGCATTTATTACATTACCTGCAAATAAGAACCAGTTAAAAGAAAAAATAACAAACCAGACCGCGTTACAACAGATGACAAGAAACAGGATGACACAAACTTCAGGTAGATAATATAAAAATAATTGAATTAAGTATCAGTTACAAAGAAAAGGCATAGAATCATAGAACTGTTCTGGTTGGAAGAGACCTTTAAGATCATTGAGTCCAATCATTAACCTAACACTGCCAAGTCCACCACTAAACCATGGCCCTAAGCACCACTTTTAAGTACCTCCAGGGATGGTGACTCAGCCACTTCCCTGGGCAGCCTCTTCCAGTGCTTGATAACCGTTTCAGTGAAGAAATTTTTCTTTATATCCAACATAAACCTCCCCCAGTGCAACTTAAGGCCACTTCCTCTTGTCCTATAACCTGTTACCTGGAAGAAGAGACCGACCCTCACCTCTCTGCAACCTCCTTTCAGGTAGTTGTAGAGAGTGGTTAAGGTCTCCCCTCAGCCTCCTTTTCTCCAGGCTAAACAACCCCAGTTCCCTCAGCTGCTCCTCAGAAGATTAGTGCTCAAGACCCTTCACCAGCTTTGTTGCTCTTCTCTGGACCTTCTCCAGGGCCAAGTATAATCCTCATANTACCAACGCCCCCAGGGCCTTTTCCACCAGGCAGCTTTCCAGCCACTCCGCCCCAAGCCTGTAGCGCTGCAAGGGGTTGTTGTGATCCCAGTACAGGACCCGGCACTTGGCCTTGAGCCTCATGCCATTGGCCTCAGCCCATCGATCCAAACTGTCCAGATCCCTCTGTAGAGCCTTCCTGCCCTCAAGCAGATGGGCAGGAGTTTAGAGTAGCCACAAGACAGTTAAGTTCATAAGACAATACTGAGAGCCAGGAAATCAGACAGCACAGGCAATGAAATCAGGCCGAGTACAAGCACCACATAGAACTAGAACAAGTTCAGACATGTCATTAGAAACGGATCTCGCAGCTGTGTAAGAGGGGGCAGTGTTAGGAAGTACTTTGGAGCATGGCTGCAGCTAGCACACCGAAGCGATGGGGTTCCCAGGCATCAGTCAGCTTTGACCTGTCTGCGTGGAGCCAGGCAGGAGCTTTGCCATTGAAAGCATTGCTTGGAACAGCTGACGGAGTTATCAGCCATCAAGCAAGATACTACAGTAGTGACAGAAAGACACAAAAACAAGGAGGGAAGGGATAAAAAAGCCCACAGTTTTGGACACTTGGAAATGCAGGAAAAGCTATGTACTCCTACAAGCTGACTACAGACATACTGTGTTCACATAAAAAGGTAGCCAGTATTCCTGTACAGTACAGAAAAACTGTTCAGAAGAATTCAAGACAGCATGGTAAGACCATCAATGTTGCCATCCTATACAAGTAACACTCCAACACAAGCTGTCCCAGCTTTATCAGAGGTATATATATATACAGCTAAATACTGCTGGGGTTTATGTTCGTTTGTTGAGTTTTTTCCCTGATGAAAAGAGTTTACTTAATATAGCTGGCAAAGTTAAACCATTTAATTTGTAACTGCAAAAATTACAAATTACAAACTACCTCATTTCGACATTTCAGAGACACAGCAATAGCTTCAGAATATTATTAGAGAATCTGAAAAACTTTTTATAATACTACTATTGATTTAACTTTATAGATTATTCTCTATTTATATATTAAGTTCAATTAAAAGTCTTCTAAAATAACAACGAATGTGTGTTATGAGATACAAAAGTGTTATAAAATAATGAGAAAAATGTATGCTAGGTTTGTGGTTTTTTTTTTAACATCTCATAAATACTTGAGGGGGGCACACTTTTATGAAACATTTTCTCTTCAGCATCAGTGTTTAAATCTTTCTGATTAAGAGCAATAATGAAAGATATTTTAAGCATGCAAAGAGGATAAACCAGACCAAAACATATTTGGTACTGACTTGGTACTAATAAACAACCTACTTTAATGTAATTAGATCTCTATGACTTGAAATACTAAAAAAGACTAGGAGGGACTGAAAACATGCTGCAGCATAGGATTAGAAATCTGAATCATCTTAACTAATTACAGAAATGGTCTAAAACAATAAAAAGTTGCAATTTCATAGGAACAAATGCAGGATTCTATTTCTAGACAAGATTAAGTGACTGCAAACAAAGGATGAAGAAAAAATCAGCCAGGTGGCAGCATTAAAGAAAATTATCTGGATGATTATGGCAGATTACAAATTGAACATAAATCAACAATCTCTGTCAAAAAAAGAAATCATAATTGGGTGTATGAGCAGGAACACAGACTGCTGCACATGTGAAGTCGTTCTTCCTTCTCAGCACTGGGAAAGCAGAAGCATTACGTCCAGTGAGAGCCACACTTCAAGAAAGATGTTGACCAACTGTACAGAATTGAGAGTATCAAGAAGTAATGTGCATTTCTCTTTTAATCACCTGACTGATTTCACAGTATCAAATTGTAGTTTATTGAAACAGGAAGAGCTGAGGAACCATTTCAACCCTCACCATTGGATAAACTACCATGTTTAAGAGCAGAAACATGTAATAAACATAAAAGAGCTATGCATCAGTATTACATTTAACTAGTTCCAGTCATCCTTGCTTTCAGATTGAAAAGCATCCTAATTAAAATAGCTTCTCATTTAATAAGCTTAGTATGTACAGCAAACATATTTTATATAAGCATTCTGTGTAGTTATGCCCTTATGTTGTTGTTGTAGTAGTAGTAATAATAGTAATAAAGCATACCAAGTAACCCTATACATGAAAGCATACTAAGTAACCCTATGCCAGCCGTCACTGAATATACATAACACCTTTTTGGCATGGGCTATGCTTTAAACTGTGGGCTTGCAAAGTAGTACAGGTCTCACACAACAGGAGACAAAGGAACACAACAGCATGTGAGGAAGCTTCCTAGATGAAGCACACATTATGAACATACCCCAAACAGCTTCACCAACCAGGTGCTTCTCCCAGTCTGCTCATGATAAGGAATACTCTTTCTGGATGTAAAATAATTAAATTTCTTCACAACTGTATTTTTGCACAGATATTTTCTAGACGCCTTCTACACCATCTTTATGACCTTGACTCTTTGCTATAAATCTAGCTCCCTAGTAAAACAGCTGCTTGTTCCATATGATAACCTAATTAATACTGCCTTGCAGCCAGCAGGGGGTAGACTGGGATAACAACAGCAATAACCTGCATGAAAAATCCTAACTAGCTTTCAAGAAATAAAAATAACGAGACCGCTATTAAAAAATCTTATTTTTAAATAAGTAACTCACTGTCATCAACAAAAAGGAACATCAAGAAATGATTGCTTAACAAATGCAAATAGTTTTCTATCAAAAATATGAGAATAAAGAGTTTACACTCATGGTAGTACAGTGAAAGAACATCAACCCCAGTGAAACCATAAATTTAAAAAATGCTGGCTCAGTTATTCTGAATCACAACTGATTGAGGTTTCTAACAAACCTTTAGCAAAAGTTTCTAAATGAAGGTTTGGTACAAGTATTTGAAATCATTAAAAAACAGAAGCATCCTGCAAAAACTGGGAAGGAATTTCTGAAAAGCAAAATGAATAGAGACTTTAGTCACAGAAATTTATTTTTATATTACATACTTATTCTACACAGAGTAACTGATTCCCTTTCACTGTGTCATCTCCTCAACATAAAAATTTTCAAATACCCAGATGATGAAACGACCTCCTCCAAAAAATAAAAACTGACTATAGAGAATAATTTCCTATTGTTTTCTTAACCATGATATCTGCTGCTAGAAAACAGGCATTCTCCTAAGGGAATGTTCAGTTGCCAAAAGCCTAATAACTAGCAAGGACTGTAATTTCTAAATATATCACAAGACTATGATATACACCACTAAATGCACAGCTTGCTTTTTGTTTTCAACTACAGAACTGACAAGCTAACAAAAAAATAGAAGAAAAAAAACACCCTAAAACAAAACACCAAAAATCTCACCAACCCAATCCAAAACAGAACACTTGTTTACAGTTCTGTTTTAAGATACTTTGCTGAAACAAGCATGGTCAGGAACACAATCTGAAAAGCATTAAGTAGACTCTCATCTCAGTTCAACAGTAAGTGTTTCTTAATTAAAAGAGACAGACAGACTGAGAAAGAGATTTACCACACAGTATGTACTTTCCAAATGCATCCTCAAAAACTCATTCTTTTCTCCACTTCGCATTCAATCATCACTGTGCTCATTCTCACCATCTAGTCTGCTTTTGCATTTCATCTGTATCTTTGTTCTGCATGCTTAAACAGCAAACTCTTCAGAGCCAAAACCCTTTTTTTCTTCCAGATTTGTAAAGTACAGGTACCCACATCAGGCACTAAAAACAGTGTTCATTAACAATGTTTTGCAGTATCACTAGAATGGTCACTCAAGATACAAAGCTTGTTTATGTGTGAATCAAACCCACAAGTCTTGGTTTTCAGGTAGTTACCAGTAAGCTTAGTAGTGCTCTGTGTTATTCAGCAGTAATAAGAGCAGCTACAGTAAATATCTCTAACATAAATATCCTCCAAAATGGCTATGCTCTTTTCTGCCTGAGTGCCACAAAATGGCACACAACTGATTCTGCCTGTTCTTCTTGCTCAAATAAAAATCTTTGATTTCCCCTTGCAAGTTTAAATACATGTTATTCTGATCTCTGATTTTTTCAGAAGCTGCAGTTAAGTACCTCACTGCAGCACTCAACTGCAGATAATGCTATGCTGGGCAGTGAAATTAACAGAGAGCTGGAACTAGTTCTGAGAGTGCTGTGATGTCCAGCAGTGAAGTTCAGCATGGAGACACTACCTCAGGTCCTGAAGCAGGACAGTCACATTCCTCCAGCACAATGTTGAGCAGACGTGACTATGTCACTCACATACGCAGACCCAGATGAGCAATACTACCATATACAACTCTGCATCATGTCTCAGTGCACAAGCAGGCATGCTGCCACTAGTGTTACAGCCTACAACTAATTCCTTCAGCTTAAACAAGGCATTTTATCATAGCATAACCTTGAAACAGATGAGACAATTGAAGGTGGCTAGTTCATTATACAGATAAGAAGACATACTACAAAATCTCTACTCCTGCTTCAGGGTTGCTTCTCCACTCATTAACTCCTGTAAATTAAGTAAGGAACAGCAACCAGGCCGCCCCTTTTAAACAGGTTTGTCTACTGCAAGATGCCAGCAGTGTCTTTTTTACATTCAGGAGAAAATAGCATAACTAGTATACTGTACCCTATATGAATTACCATAACATGACAGACAGCACCATTCCTAAAAGTACTAAAAAGTCCAGCTTCTTGCTATTTTTTCTTTTTACAAACTCACCTAAAACAAACTCAATGACTGAGCAAACTACTTCCCTTAACTGGCTAACAATAGACATTTCTTTTATAATAATTTATTTGCAGTCTTCTCCATATTATGTTAATCAGAGACAGGACAGTGACTGAACAAACACTGTGTGTGCTCTGTTACGCCTCAGATTCAGGTACAGAAATAGATACATTAGTTATGAAGAGGAGGCAACACCTGAAAGGCTTTACCCTCCAATCTACTAGAACTCTTACATAAAAGAGTCATCTCCCACATCAAGGGACATGGCTGGGAACATGCAAACACACAAATCCCTGATCCCAATCTAGAATGAATTCTCAACTGAGACTTCTGCATAGCCTTATAGCATGGGGTGGAAATTTTGTAACAAGTGTTACAGTGCTCTCTCAAAACTGTTATCTGTTCTCTGAGCTATCTCACTTAATACTGCACATCAATGTAACCGCAAACTGCTAGGGAACAATAAACAAGTCATTCTGGAAAAAAGGAATGAACATATTTACATACACTCAATACATAATTTCAAAACATTAGCTGTATTAAAACAATTTTCTGCACAACATCCCAATTACATGACACGTGAAAAAAAGGAAAGTGGCACTAAACAGCACACCTAGTTTTACAAATTAAGAATATATACTGGATTTCAGCGCATATATATATATATGTGCTGAATACAGAGTATCAATAACACATGACATAAGTTTAAAAGGATGAGGTCAGAGAATGAAAATAGAACTCAGTGAGAAAATACCCTTGAAAATTCTGTTCTGCAAATATATATAAAACTACTCTCTGTAAAAGTATGTATTCTAGCATGTACTTTCCACATGAAAGTATTCTGACTAGTTAATAGAAACAAGCTTATTTGTTGACTTCAAAGTAATTAAATGCTCCTTTAAAGCTAAAAGGTAAACTGAATCTTAAATATATCAATTTAATAATACATGCTATTGTATTTGGTACTCTGTAAAAACAACTTTTAGTAACTAGTAAATATAATCCACGAAAATTCTGGGACACTTGGAAGTTGTATCTGAAATGAAACCTTTTGAAGTTTTATTAAGTTTTCTAGTTATGCTAGAAAATTGCAATTTAATAATACCTTCTTATTTCTGAGGTAGGCTTTCTTGGCTGAAATACGTCCACGCCTTGCTTCCAGCTGGCGAATTTTTTGTTGTAACTTCTGCAGCTCCTCTTTTTGCAAATGTATAGCTGTTGCCACATCCTCTTTTTCAAGCATAGCTTCCATACTTTCGTAAGTGTCATAATATACCACTTCATCTCTCTTCTCTGTTTTAAAAATGTCAGCAATGAAAAAGTCACATCAATAGTTTGTATTTGATCAACATTTTGTTTTGTTCAACAACAACTCTCCCACCGAGTCGCAAGATTTAATGTAGAAGAATGCTATAGTCCTTTCAGAGGACTATCAAAAATCAGGAGGTCAGCGGAAAAGCACTACATAGGAACTTCGGAGTCCTCAGTGGTTTGCTATGAAGAACAGAAATCAGTATCAACTAAGCACAGCCTGGTATTCAGATAAGCTCAGAACATTAAAAAACAAATGCATCTGTAAACGCATGCTTGTGCCTGTAGCCTAACTTCATCATAATGTCTACAGGTGTCTTTGGGTCTCTTAACTAATACAAGGGACCCATGATATGCAGTAATATCCTCTGGTCTTTGCTACAACCTTCAGGATAATACACACTCTTTCTGAAGTCTTTGGCATGAGATTCTTCTGCCACAATGAACTATTAATTTCATGGAAGAGGAATCACACAACAAAACACCAAAAACACTCTCCTAGGAGGTTTTTGACCTCCCAGACACCGCTTCTGCTCAGAGGCAGCAGAAGAAGGGTAACTTCAAGGCAATCCTTCAAAGCATTACAGGCCTGAAAGGAGGTCATTATTAATAGTTTTATCAACACTTGTGATTTTTAGTCTCTTGTGTGAAGCAGTGTAACATTGAGCTCATCGCTGAGTACTGCCTTCTCATCTCTTGCCAAGAAGAAAAGAGTGATGATTATAAATCCTTGCAGAATGCTGGGGTGAAGAAGCAGCAAAGGCCTCTTGTTCCTTACTTCACCGGCCTACCATGCAGGATATTTTTGTGATACACCAAAAGGGATATGCATTACTGCTGGCTGAAACAGGCAGATACTGCTGGCATGACTGTCAAGTGTCTACTCTGCAGCATCACCAAACCTACTCATTTCAATTTCATCTGCTACTTTCAGCAAGACTGTAACTTCTCCTACTTCTGCTACTAGATTATTTGGGGAGAAGCGCAGTGTTTTCTTCAGTACACTGTCCATTTTAAAAGTTGTTGTTGCTTCATGTTATTTGTGTACAGTCTCTGCTGCAACCAAAATTCTGATTGCCATGCTAATTTCAGCTCAGTAGGAGACATGGCAGGACCAGAAAAGAAAGCATAGCACTTGTAGTAACCTTAAAATAAAAACTAATAAAAACCCCTCAGACCTACTAAATTCTTTACTTTAGTGCTCAGTTAAAAAAAAACCAAAACACCAAAACAAACAAATTTTCATACATAGGTAAAACTGTTAAGTCACTAGAACCCACTTTGAGACATCAGTGAGTAAAATAAGACTCACAGTCAACAATTGTATTTGGCCATGCACTTATAAAATGGGAGAATTTACAGGCAAGTTTTGTTTTAGAACACTTTCATGCAGAGTTAAAGACAGAAACAAGTAAAACCCTAATAGCTGCAAACCAGTAAAATCCATCAATTCTAAAACACAATGTTAAATTATGTTTTACTGTTTCTAAAAAAAAACCCTTAGCAACTCTATTGCAACCTCCATCAACCATTCCAAAAGTTTTCTACAAACAGCTTTTGAGCTTTTGAAATGCCTATAAATTTGGTAAGTCCTTAAGCTTCTAATGACTCAGCCACATAAAACAGAACAACTAGAATTATTCCTTTCTAGATACAATCCACACCATTTGCATTCATTCAACCTACCCTCCAACCACAGCGGGAACCTACTATCACATTCTCTGTTGACAGCAATGCATCCACCACAAAACCATCTTACAAGGATGTATGAACAGTTTGTATATATAGGATAAGACCCTTTAAACTTCTAACCTAATAAATCCACATTTTGCGAATTTCAGTGCAGGTATTTGGTTATTGACAGTAAAAAACTACTAGTGTTGTTTATAACATGACAATCTATTACCATTTAATACTTTTCATATCCAATGTGCTGAATTTACAAAAGAAAGTGTTTTTCTAGCTTACAACCAAATGGCAGTCAAATCAAATCACTCTCAAAAAATTCTGTTGGGACTTCATTAGCAGTACTGCTGATGTCCCTCAAAACAAAACAGAATCCAAAACTCTGAAATACCTCTGCAGAGCCAATACAGAGTCAAAGAGTAAAGAATAGCAACAGCCTCTACACATCACTAAGACACATGTATTTCAAATCATACAGATGTGCACAATTAGAAGGCTATTACTTCAATGACTAAGTACAATTTAAAAGGAAAGTGTTACAGGAGATGCAACAGACCATTCTTTTCCCTTTGCACAGGAAACAACACACATAAAAAGACCAAAATGTTATAGATGCTTTCATTCAGATTAGGTGCTGAACAGTCTTTAAGAGATGTAGCCATTTCACTGTCACATTCTTCACGTTACTTGTTCTAATCCCTCCACCTAAGTAAAGTCCAAATAGGTAATTTTATCCTTCAAACAAAATTCCCACACATTTAAGAACTGTGTTTATCATCTTCTGTCCTATGGTATATTAACCGAGAGCTGTTAAAAAACAGTATTTCCTTCTAACAGAGACAGTTGTCTTTAATAGAAAAAAAACCCCAAACCTTGAATTTTGTATTAAAGAATACTTTACAAATTTAAAACAGCAAAGGAAGCCAGTTACAGGTGTTGCCATCACAAGCCTAAAAGGAGGAGATTCACATAACAGCAGGGAGAATCCATGATACCTAAGTTTTCTCTTTTTCCAGAGGCAACTCGCAATACAATCCAGCTGCAAATCTCTCTTAAGTGACTTTTCTATCCATAATAAAATCTGCTACGCAAGCCCCATGCACTAAACAATAAAACAGAGCTTGTGTGAATAAAAACATCAACTACAGAAGAGTCCAAAGGACAGAACTGGATTCAAAAATGCTGTATGATTTACCCATATCATTTCCATAGTTTGCAAGTACAAAAGGTATAGAAGGTTCTGGAAGCATAAGGTCTGCATCACTGCTCTAAATCCATGAGAAGGCAATACAACACACTTCAAAGCTTAGCTGAAGGACTCTGATTTGCAGGAATACCTTCTGAAAACCACTAACTTCAAAGAAATTAATAATATTGATGCAAATTTTTAATGAGACAAGTCCAGTACTTAAGACATTTCCTCCTCCCTGAATTTAGTTTTGCAGAACTTATAGTGCCTTATATTCCAAACACAGGCAATGAGAACCAGACCAAAACTTCTGTGCGTGTGTTTATATGCCTTAGGAATAGGTGTAAATTTTAATTTAACTGTACTTATGTTAGAAGATCCAGCTCTTCACATGGTAAAGAATCTGTTCACATTTCATTCCCACAGGCTTTACTAGGCTCTTAGAATTATCTTTTACAGATTACGTTTTAATTAAAATGCATAAAGCACCTGACATCAGTCTTCTGATGCTTTCAAGTTGTGCAGTCAGCAGCAGCTCTTCACATTTCAGGATCTCAAACTGCACTTCATATAATTGAAGCTGTAGATCATAATAATCAGCTTCTAACTGGTCCAAATGGGCTATGGCTTCTGTACCACCTTTCAGGCTCTGCATCTAAATGGAAAGAGAAAAAAACAAAACAAAACAAAACACAAGACTCCAGGATAACGAGAACAAAACCACAGACTTCACAATTTTAGCTTGATACAGTCTGGTGCATAAAATGTAACATGTTAAAACTGAACACACCAAGAGGAGAAGATGGGTTTTGATCAGCCACACACTTTCAGACATCTTTCATATCTGACATTTTTTCTATATGGCAATAAAATAATCCATGGCATTAGATTACTCTTTGTGATTGTGAAAGTGACAAATCACATTGTGCATAGTGTGAAACATCCCTACCACTCTTCTTGACTACTCAGTTCTCTGAAGATACCTAATGAAATTCGTATTTTCTTACCTTCAGTCCAAAAAGTCTAAAAGTTGTTTTGCTAATGGCCATTAGAAAACTAGAGTTAAAACTGTCATTAAAGCTGAACTGAGGAAGAAAAAAAAAGGTGAAAGGTGGTGGAAATGGGGATAATTACATCCACTGATCCTCTTGTAATGACAACTTAACTGAGGACTTTCATTGTTTCTGGAGTCCTTCACAGTAGAAAAAAAGATATAGATTAAAGTATTTATACATATTTTAGTGCTTATTTGTGTCATATGTTTGACATAAAAGACTGACACAAGACACAACCAAAGTGAACTCAAATCATCTTCTTTCATTCAGCCAAATAAGATTTAACTGCTCAATAGAGTTAGCCATTCATCCCCAACATGTAAGGGGATCTTACGTGCTGTCACACTTTGGAGGGAATTCAAAGCCATGCAGCTGTACAACTTGCATGCAGAAGAGTTAGGGCCACATCCAAGTTCTCTACCTGCTCAAAAAAATGTATTGCTGATAGCTTCTCCAGACAATGGGTGAAATTAATTCTAAATTTTACTGAAGGTTTGTGATCTCTCTACCTTACCATTCTGATGAAACATGGTCCAGTTTCTGTATTAGACATTCAATCATTAAAAAGTGATGTCAATCAAGGAAAAATACAGGACCTACCAAACTACACATTTAAAAAATAAACATTTTCTAGTATGTTTTTGTACTATGGAGGTTTCTTCAAGGCGTAAAACTGTATCTGTAATTAGTAGCCAGAAATGGGTTTCCTTGGTTTTATTTAAAACCCATATCTAAATATAATTATACTAAAACAGAAAGATACCTGTACTGAATTAAACCAAACATCCATCTTACTCAACACCGTGTTTCAGACAAAGATTAACCACAAATACCCAGGAAGATGAAACATAGAGGCAGTGCAGTGATACCTCCCTAAAATGTTTCACCAGCCTCTAGTACAGCTTGCAGCACAGCTTAAGTCCCAGGGCTGCCTTTTGCACAAAATAGACTTACTGGATTTTACTTCATAAATTTGTCCTATCCCTTTTTTCACAGCATGTATGCTTTAAGCATCTGCATTATTATTCATTGTCAGGGATTTCGCAGCTCAATTAGACACTAAGGAAACAGTTCTGTATATTACACATCTTTCCATGTAAGGTTTACAGACAGAAAACCTCTGAATCAATTCTTGTAACATCGCTTTTTAGCAATTTCTTCTACTACATTGTATATTTACTGAATGCATTTTTATATATCAATTATTAGCCTGAAAGTCTTAACAAGTCCTTAGGTGATTATCATAAATGTTACAATGATGTAAAATTTACATGTTTCAGACCAGTACGACACCAAAATGTCTTGTTAGGCTACTTACTACTCTGCTTCCATATAAATTAACTAATTGTGACCAGAACAGTAAGTGACATAACAATGGCATATTTGGAGTGAATTAGAGGCTAGTTTTCAAGACAAAAGGACTGATTCTCTTGAACCTTCCAGTTTTTCCATGTAAGAGGTAATAATGTTCACTGGTCAGGCAGGGTATCCTGGGTTTTGGCACTTTCAAAGTATTTTCTTATTGTAGAAAAATATACCATAGCAACAAAATGTGGTGGGATTTTTTTGGTTCCATTTTTTGTTAGTTTGTTGGGGGGAGGAGGGAGGGCTGTCCCCCAGATTAAGGCAGTATCATTCAAACTTCTACCACAACTAAGAACTTTTGCTTTGTCAGTAAACTGTAAAATTCACTCAAACTTATACATTATTTTTTTTCTTTATAAAAACAGATGTTCCCAAATTTAAGTCCACAGACTCTGTATAAAGACTCCTTAGAGGCATAGGTGGGCGACCTTCAAAAGTATCAGCTAATCAAGTTATAGCAGCTTAGTATTTCATTCAGCTACAGTGGTGTCTGCCTAATAAAGGACTTGTCTGACAACCAAGTCTTAGCCCTACAAGCATATATTACAGACGCTGAGAGCTACCTGGTCTGTTTTAAGGGTACGACACCACTATATTCAACTTTCAGGTGCAACAGCAATGGAAAATTAATATTGTATGGTTCTCAGGCAGATATGCTATCTACATAATAGCCCCTCACAAAAAAAAGAAAAATGGGGATCTTTAATTTCAACCATTTGTGTTAATAATTTATGTGAGATACTATATATGTGTGATAACTCAAAACAATATCATCACTCTTGGGAAAATTTTAATTTTTTTATCAAAAATGCTGAGAGCAGTTCAATTCTTAATGTTACAAATTGCTATCTAATCTGTACTAGTAATTTGCTGCACCCTTGGTAGGTCTCAGGCTGATGATCACAGTGAAAGAAACATGAAGAACTTTAATGCAAGGATGTTACAGGAAAGAAACATCTCACAGTTGGGCAAAGAACTAGAACAAAGAAATCCAAGTTCAATTTCCTTCTATGCCACAGCTTCCTGCATTAACTCAAGCAAATAATTTAACCTATCTGGCCCTTACGGTCTTTGTTATGTCATTCATACTAAGTGAAAAACTTAAGCAGGAACTTAGGTTTCTTAATAGTTCTAAGGCAGCAATATATCATCTGTAAACCCACACATTGGTAATAAAGATCTAACAGTTAAAACAGAAAGCCTCTGACAAGAACTATGAACTATACTAAAGGGGTAGATGACAAAACTAATGGAAAAATAGCCAAATATGGAATACAGAAGTGAGTGCCATCAAATCCAGCTTTCCACCACCATGGAATGCTTTCAGACAAACCTGAAATGAACTGTTTTCATAAACTGAGTTCTTAAAAATAATTTCCATGTTGTTATTGTTGTTCTTATTCTGCTTTTGTAAAAACAAAACCAAAAAAAAGGTTCCACAAAACTCTGTGTTTACTACTCCCATTGGAAGTACGTTCCAGATAGTCCCTCCTAACTGCCAGGAACCTTCTGTATTTCCAGTGTATTCACAATCAGGTAATACCATTTGTTGTTGCCCCAGTTCTGAACAGCAACACACATTGCTCGTGACTAATATTTATTCCCATTAGTATTTTTGTGGAGACCTATTTTTTTATCATCTCAGCCTTTGAGTTGTCAAAACAACTTCAACTCCTCTTTTAAAACAGACTTGCCTTTCTGGCATTATTGTGGTAGCCTTCTCCGTAACTGCGCCAGTTAGAACTAATCTTTCTTGGGAGATCAGAAACACATGAAAGAAACGTGTAGAAGAAATCTCGCAAGGCCACACGCAGTGACACTAACACTTCTCCCTTTGCAAATACCTCCTTTGACACACTGCAAAGCATCTGCTGCTACCACCCTGTTGCACTCATGGATCAGTTGCATTGCTACCAGGTTGTAAGACCATGGTCATTCTTATCTGTTGTCATTTACATAGTAATTAACCTGCAGTTCACAGTAAAAGTTTGTATTACTTTTCCCTAGCAATACCTATTAATTAATAGTAATTACTACATTTTCTATTTTCCAGCTTTTTAAGTAATCTGTTACTGTTCAAGTAGAACACAAAGTCATGTGAATCCTGACTATTCTCTAGTTCAAGTATTCGTTTTAATTCAGCACTGTTGCTGTCTGAGAAATCTCACAAAAAGGGGCAAAAAAAAAAATCAGAAAAAACACACTCATGTTTTTAAGTGTGAATACGGATGCTAATCTTCAAAACTAACAGAAAATAATTTTAAAGAATTTCTAAATTATTATAAGGGAAACCACTGATAAAGGCCAGATTCTCACTCATACCCAGCAACTTGTGGAACAAAGTATTCCTCCAACCACTTAAGTATCAGGAGTCAATTATAGTTGGGACATGATATTACAGGATACAATATTATTTAAAAAAATTAGGTTAAGATGATCACTCACTATTAGTACCCTGGGCAATCAGAAAAAAATCAGACACCTTAAAATAAACATCTTTTCCCTTCAAAAAGGGTGTACTGCTGTTTTTTTAGTATTTAGCTGTATTTTAGTATTTTAGATATTTTAGTTTCCATTTTCTAACACTTCTGTGAGTCTGTGAATACCTGATCTTTTTCTTTCTCTCCGCAAATGGGACCTAAGTATCAGTGATGCACAAAATCCTTCAAATAAAAAAAGTCTCTTCTAAAGCTGGGATTTGCCCTCTTTAACACTTTTAAAATAAGAGTATCCAGTCATTCTCTGGGAAAAAAAGCAGCATAAAAAGAAATTACATTTTAATAATGTAATTTCAAAAGAACTTATGTGGGATTTTGTTAACTATTAAGTCCAAAGTAGTTTATCATTGTTAATGAGCAATTTTCTAGTACTGTCTTGTTGCATTATTAAAAGCCTAACTATGACTCCAAGTTTTGTGTATAGAACACACCTCATTACTCCACCTGAAGTCCTTAAAGCTTTCTGCTTCCTATTTTCATTAAACACAATGACCACTTAAAATAGTTATTATGTCAAAGGCTTTTTGAACTTTTGATTAACTGGTGAATATTACAAATATTTAATATAAGATTAAAGAAATAAAATTGACATTTTAATGACAAATTTTAGTTTGCCAGTTTAAACACTGACAGTGAAGAAAGCAAAAGCATTCTTAATCTGTTATTAAAAATAATAATTCAAATGTTTAAATAAATCTTCAAAGATTTCCCAACTTTAGCTTCTTACTTAGGCTTTCCAAAAAGCTGTCACAGAAAGAAA
Organism: Ibidorhyncha struthersii; assembly: GCA_013398815.1. NCBI lineage: Eukaryota > Metazoa > Chordata > Aves > Charadriiformes > Charadriidae > Ibidorhyncha > Ibidorhyncha struthersii. The sequence goes on from VZSZ01008239.1 coordinate 137,573, forward strand.
GAGTTTGAAGAAGATACAATGAAAGCTACCAAGGTGAAATATACTGTTATGAGAAATATTATGTTGCATCTGTACCAAAATCACTGTCCATTTCTTACTGAAACAAGATTAATTTTCCAGAAATAGCTATTAATGCATTCTTGAATAGAATCTTTAATAAAATTCTTATTTTTGCCAATGCATCCACCTCAGGCAAAGGTAAAATGACAGTCATGAAATGCAAGATATGCTTAAATACTTAAAGTCATTGGAAGCAAATATATCTTTGATTTAGGCTCAATGTACAGGAAAGGAGAGCATTCTTAGAATAATGAAACTACGAAAAACGTACTTAAAAAACCTAAGCAGTACTTTGTTCGAATATGATTTTTTTATGAAAATATGACAGAATATTTATAATGTAAATTAAAAATTGTTTTTGAAGTGCATCTTTAGAACTGAACTGTACACTTCCAAAAGGAAAAAGAGACAAGTCTAGTCACTGAATCCTATATATGCAAAATAGGACTTGTTGGAATTTAATTTTCCAGTCACTCACTTCCATTTGTCCAAACTATTTTACATACTTAGAGAATTACAAAGGATTCTCACTCTGATTTAATGTTTCTGTTTCCTGTTATGAGGACAAGACTTGGCAACCAGTCCACAAAAGCAGACTCTGGTCTACCTCAAAAGGAAAGTTGTCATCATTCCCCTCAAACAAAATTCAGAACAACAACAGATGGAACTTAAGACATACAAATCAGGAAAATAAAAAAGCTCAATATGTAATCTGTTTAGCGTTGTTATTTTTTTTAAGAAAATACAGATAGTCATAGCTCAACATCTTCAGCTGCCAAATAAAAAAAATTCTAACTAACCTAATCACCTAACCAGTAAATTTTCTTATCATGATAACCTGGAAAATGCAGTAGCATTTTAGATATTTACAGTGTGAACACATTTTAGGAAACAAAAAAGTGCTCGATTAATACGAAATGAAAACTACACAAACAAGGACATTTTTATTGTCCTTCTTAAAAATCAAATCACCAAGGTCGGTTTAGATTTAGAGAAGAGGGAATTAAGTGCAAGAGAAATGAGTATATTATTCCCCATGTGTCTCCTTTTCCCACTCAGTGAGAGCAAATTTATATACCCAAGCACAGCAGGAAGGTCTTCTCTTCTTAAGCTTAAAGGAGCAAATGTTATCACCTTTTCATTTTTTTTTTTATTGTTGATGTTTTCTTTTTTTTACTGTCATCTTTTCCAAGAACACCAGCTAACATAATCACCAAATATTTCCTTTGTGATAAGATTGCAATCCTTCTCAAATATTGGATCCCCAGTCACGTTTGTCACATCCAACTTTGCATACTATGGGCTTTTACATTCTCAAAGCAAAAAAAGATGTTTCAGAAAACAAGCTCGTCGTATCACCCTGTCACCACGTTTTGATCCAGAGCTCTCTATACCCTGTAACACACCATGCCAAAGCATAATGCCTATGCACACCCATCAGATGTTCCTGATTTC
>VZSZ01008240.1:1389-16067 GCA_013398815.1 Ibidorhyncha struthersii
CAGATGCAGTACCCTACATTTACCCTTGTTGAATTTCATTAAGTTCCTCTCTGCCCAACTCTCCAGCCTATCCAGGTCACGCTGTAAGGCAGCACAGCCTTCTGGCGTATCAGCCACTCCTCCCAGTTTAGTGTCATCAGCAAACTTGCTGATGGTACACTCCATCCCTTCGTCCAGATCATCGATGAATATATTGAACAGGACTGGACCCAGTACTGACCCTTGAGGGACACCACTTGTTACTGACCTCCAACTAGACTCTGCACCACTAACCACAACCCTCTGAGCTCTATCTGCTAGCCAGTTCTCAATCCACCCCACTGTCCATCCATCTATCCCACACTTCCTAAGCTTGCCAGTGAGGATGATGTGGGAGACAGTGTCAAAAGCCTTGCCAAAGTCAAGGTAGACAACATCCACTGCCCTCCCCTCATCCACCCATCTAGTAACTTCATTTACTCCAGTGCCAAGGTCCCAGTGGTCAAGCATGTGGTATTCTCCCTTGCAGTTAGTCTTCAGGCATCCAGCCTTGGACCTTTTGTGCCCATGGAGTCACTGGCACCTGCTTTTTATGTACACGTCTGTCACCCTTCCCACTGGCAGACCCATGGCATACAGTACAGGTGTGCTCCGGTGATTAGTCCATCCAGTCCAGTTTTTGTTTTTTCTTTTTCCCAAGGAACCAGCCGTCATATGCACTTCTAGTCCTCTCTCTTGAATTCTGCCTTGTATCTACCTCCCTCTTCTTTGGCTTCATCTGTATCCTTAGTACTCTTTAAGTGATGGCACTCTGCTCTTTTGAGGTTGTTGCTCCTTTTCCATTCTGCGCTTCCATTTATGCTTTACTCCTGAGTTCCCAGGTTTTGGTCTAACAGTGCTCTGAAGCGTTCATCTCCAAGTCACTGATGTCACTCAGTGTTGTAAATGTGACCCCATGTCCTGGGGATAACAGTATGCCTTACCATTTTCCAGGACTGAAACTTCATTTTCCCCCCAAGATATTTTTTGTTCAGGGCAGTCTGGGACCTGAATGAGAACAAAGGTTTTAATTAGGGACACAAGTGTACTCTGTTCTTGCTGCTTGAGCTGTGGCAGTGAACATCACAGAAGCAAGAAAAAGCAATGAACCCCAGCAATGTGAGCAGTTAACAGCTAACAGTGTCCTAACAGGAAGCAGCAAGTTTCTCCATTCAAAGAAAGAGGTACAGTAAGAAATACGCCAAGCACAAGAATTTTAGTTAAAAAACAATCAAAGACTAAGGTTTGTGTCAGATTTATTTCTAAGAGCACAGTTCCTATGGCAAAAAGCTGGGTAATATTTAAGCCCTGCCAAATGGGTTTGTTCCATTTCACATTAAGGAAACAGAGGAATGGGAGACTTCGAAACGGTCTGATTTTCCATACCTTACTCTGAAGCAATGGACATAAAGGAAGATGTTCAAGCATATATATATATATATATATATGTCCCATAGCACCATCTTGATGATCTCATGATCTGGAGGAGCAGCTGGCAACCATGGAAACTTGGAAATGTAGCATTCTATACCGGCTGGCAACTGCCTTCGTTGGTTCAGCAAGCCTGGAGCAGGTACCACCTCCATCATTCGAGTGTATTTCTGTTGGCTGGAGCTTTGTTTCAAAAAAGAAGCAGAGCTAAGGTCTAGTTTTTGAAAGAAAACTACTGCTTTCAGGATAAGAATAGGATCTGCCTGACTGTTGATAGCTTTAGTGGCTTCAGGTATGTTCTGGCAGTATTAAGAGAGTGGAGGAGAAGCACAAAAGGTGAAAATTGCCACAGCTGGGAATGACTGCTATTTCCATTTTTATTCCTGCTATGTACAGGTAAATGCTGCAGATTTTAGAGGGGTTTGTATCCTTGATTTTCTTGATATGTCAGTGTTGAAAGGGAGGTTTATTATTTAAAGTTAGAAGTCAATATGTCACTCTGGCTGGGTCATGGCAGCACCTGTTGATCAAATATCTGATCTTTGGAAGTGGTGAGAAGAGCTAATGATCATCTAAACTATGGACAATTTCTCCTGGGAACTGTGCTCAGATACTCAAAGAACACACAAGTTAAAAACCTCCCATAAGGATCACTCATCACTTTCTTATTGAACCACTATTATATTGATTCTGAATAAATAGTCCACGTTTGTAATTTCTGCTTATAGCAGCTACCTGAATTTCTCCAAAATCAGTTATTTAAAGCAAAGTCCTTCAAAACAGCCTTGTTCTTCAAAGAAACATTTATATTTCACCTGGTGAAAATCCAGGGGTGGGTGTAGGGCTCTCTGCTACTGCACCTGTTTCAGCACTGGGGATTTAGGTGTTAATACCTGGGCGATGGGCTGTGCCTTCAGACCCCAGTGTGTCTCAGGGGATATCCCAGCTGTAGTGACTACAGTCCAAAAGTGGAGCGGTTTTGAGATGTTGCTCCTAGACCCAGCTGTTAATGTCTGGAACCGGGTGAAACTGACCTTCAAAAATTCAAATATTTTCAAGTGTGACTTCGTTTTCCTCTAAAAAATTACTGAGAAACTCGTTAAGAAATAACCAGCAACTTGGTATTTACAGATGTCAGCTGGCATGTTGTTCTTATCCAGGATATAAACCCGAGTTTGTATTTGTCATCATAGTATTGTTATACCTGGACTACTGTATCCTCTCCCCCACTAATTAAAACCAAAATTTTTAAAAGAGGAGATTCACATTTCAGGCAACCACTAGAGCATGGAAATCTAGTGTGAGTTACCCACAAAGTCATTTTCCTCGTTGTCCTGGTTCCAGCAGGGATGGGGTTAATTTCCCCAAGGAGCCGGCAGGGGACACAGGTATTCCATCCCAAGTGAGCCATGCCCGGGCTATCGGNTTAAACTGCCTTTATCTCAACCCACGAGGTTTGCCTTTTTCTTCCGTTTTCCCCACGGCTGTGGGGCTTGAGCGAGCGGCCGCCTGGTTCTTTGTTGCCGGCTGAGGCCAAACCACGACACTCATGGGGGTTCCAGGTGTAGATTCTGTTGCTGTGAAAAAAACTTGGCTGTGTTCACAGCAGCACACCATGTATTTTTATTGTCGTATTTACAATACCTGAAAACTGTTTTCTCCTACAGCAAAAGTACAGCAACTTCTCCTGTTTCTGGGAAAGACAGCCCTTAGGCTGTGTGAGGATCAGTTGTGCATTCCATCATAGCAAACCTCGTTATATAAATGGACTTCTTTTGCCACCTAGTAACAGTGAGTAAAAATATATTCCCAACAATTTGTTCACAAGAGTAAGTAGATGCAGGAAAATGTCCTTTCAGTGCTTACTTCCCGTGCTTACGTAGTATATATAGTAAGGTCAAGATAAGTACCATGGCAAATCAATCAGGTATGATCTGCTATTCCAGCAAGTTGAAGGCAAAGAAAGGAATTGTATTGGCATTTGAATAGGGTTGCCATATGAATTTTTTAGCTGTCACGTTATGGATCTTTCTAACTATCAGTGACACGAAATATGAACTCACAAATGGCAATTTACGTTGCGAAGGTCCACGGAGTAAAAGTGTTGCTTTACTTGGGTATTTGTTAGATCAAATCTTTCTAGTAGTGAAAGTGGTGAGTAGGCAGGTAATGATGTAAGAGAAATGAAAAGTAGTGAGTGTGGTGGTGGGAGGAGGTTGGCAGGGCTACTAGTAGCAATATCTGTTGACAAAGCACAACAGTTTAGATGGATGAGACCCCCCTCAGATAACATCAGATTACAGTGCTGTGTGTGCAGGTGTATTTCCAGTTCATCTTTTTGTATAGATTTTTCAGGCTTGAACATTGGATGCAGGCTATTGAAGTACAGTAATAGTGTACAAGGCAGTATAATATCTGAAAATCAGAGTACTTATGGAAAAAATAACAAGAGTGATCAAAATGTTCCTCTTTTCAAAATGCTTTTTTCAGCACTGCCTCATCTGTCCATTCAGAGGGGCGGGTACCCGTGATTCTTCCTACTCTCTCTTTAGTTGGAAGATGCTCTCGGAAGAGACTGTCTTTCCTACTTTCTTGTATTCAGAAGATGACAACGGAAGATGCAGAAGATGCAGAAGATTTTTCCTAAAAGGCACAATCTATCTATTTAATGATTTCTTCAACATAATGATTTAAAAACTCTACCTGCTGGTCTGAACTTGGACTTGATATTCTAGTTCCCTCCTAATAAAATAAATATAATGTTCTTATCTGCAGATGCCCCATTGCCACAGGGTGTGCAAGAAGGGATTCTGCCTCCAGCCCATCCCCAAGAATTAGTCAGAAATCAAAAGAATATTTTACTACCAGTTCACCCTCCACTGATTATACACCTCAGTGATGAAGAGGACGAAGAGGACAATGAAGAGGACAATGAAGAGGAAGAGAGCTGTAAAGAGTTTTTTATTTCTTTTACAAGGAAGTAGAATGGGGTTTTTGGACCCTTGCAATGTACTTCACAAGTGATGCATTATAATCACCATTACATTTTCAGAAAAGAGTTGTTGACAAGTTTTGGAAATAGTTTCCAGCTAATCCTCAAAATATTGGAACTGGTAGTCACCCGATGTGAGTGAGGCAATGTTTTCTAACTCCTGTGAAATACCTAGCTGTATATTTAAACAGTGGTATAATCCACATACTTCTTTTTCATTCAATAAAGTTTAAAATGTGATCCACCATTCAGATGATGTGATCCACCATTCAGGTGACCATCAAATACTCTTCAAAATTTCTCAAAATTTTGGGATGAAGTCGCAAGTTCAGGAGATACTTCTTTTCTGGGAAACAAACTTTTGAACAGGGGCTGCACGCACTCATCACGGAAGGTGAAGTCACAGGTTTGTTTACAAAAGATAGCTGAGTGACTTCAACTTCAATAATTTGTTCAACTGATTTCCTAAACTCTGAAGGCAGTCTCATTTTATTACAGAAAGTTATTCTTAAACCTAGCGAAGAGAAACCAGACAAAACTCTTCACTACATTAACTGCAGTGTTTATGTATATATTTACATTATTATTTATTTACATTTTTTGAACTGCAGTTAAACCATTGACTGTATCTCACTCAGAGATGAGATATTCATAGTGATGGAATGAATTGCACATTCCCAGAGAGTGAGAGAACGACTTACTCTCCTGCGTGCACCCCACAAATGACTGTGCTAGTTCTCAGGCAGCCCCAAGCTGCCTTTCCCTTTCCCCCTGCCCTTCGGGTGGGCTGGCAGGTCTGCCTGCTACGGCCTCCGAACTCCGTTTCAGAGTTGGCCACGTTAACTTAAAAAACAGAAAAAACAGGGCTTTGCTCCTCTTAGTAGCCTTAACTGAGACAGGTAAAGAGTGCTCATTGCACCAGCTCTGCTGGCAGATGTTACAGGACAGTAACTTTGGGCAGAGGTTTCGGGACAAGCACCCCCTGGTGACATGTTTAGTAAGAAGATTTCCTTTTGGGTGTAAATGAAGGATTATTTTGCAAATAAGTACAGAAGATGTATTTGACTCATTTTAAATCAACAAACATTAGCTTCTTAATATGTGTTGTAACTGCAATTCCATTGCACTTGGCAATACTTAGTATTAAGGAATCATTTTTCTGTCCAGAGGCAGAGGTTGCAGTCAGAAAAGAAAACACCCATGACCGAAATGAAATTCATTACAGTATTTGATTATTAAGAATTGTTGAAGGCCTTTGTATAGATACCTAGTATCTTTTAAAAATATTTCCTATAGCTGTTTCTAATTGGGTGCCTACGGCTGCTGCAGATATTGAAGAGGAAAGAGCAATAAAGGAAAGGTGCTATAAATCTGGTAAATATGGAATTAGTCACCCTTTCCTAAACAGCAGTGCTGCCAATATAGTAAACTTTGCATTTTTTTTCCTTTTGGGATTAGGTGAGTATTACAGGATTCCATACCCTCATGAACACCAATCAACAAAAAAATATGTCTTAACCTCAGGAAAATGAGCTATTACCCTTGGAAGCTACTGGGCAAGACTTGCAGAAAGGTTAACTACTTTCCATCTTCTTGGACAATGTTTACTAATTTTTAAATTGTTACAGGGAGAAACTATGACATAGTTTGCCCATCCTCCCTGCTTTTTTAACTTAGTGATGACAAAAGATAGCATATTACAAAGAGCATAAAAATACTTAATTCATTTTCCCCCATATATGTATATATGCTGTGACACAACTGGTGACTCCCTGCAACAATCGATTGTAGATGGAAAAGGTGGAAATGGGCTGTTAATCCTACATGTACTTTCCTGAGATACACAACATACAGCTTTCATAGAATTTTTTTCATGATCAAGATTTGCGTAGTCTAAGTTTAACCACACTAAGGTTAGGAATGTAGTTTAAATTTCTCATGTAGGCTCTCTGTTGGAAATGGAGAGAGATAGGCACTCTTTTGGGGCTATTTATTGCATCATAAGACAGTGCCAAAGAGAGGTGAGAGGACTCCACGCTCTCTGCTGGCTGTCTTGGGTGTCTAGAGGATTAGATGCAGTGATACACCCAACTTTTATATAACTAAATTCAGATTAAATAAATAGCCTCTTGAAGTGCCTTGTAAAAGGTAGTAACAAAAGAGTTCCATTTTGTTTTGAATGTTGGGCTTTATCCAACATAGTTAAGGTCAAAGGAAGACAAGCTAATACATATTTACCTCCCTTAATATGTTCATCCTTCATTTTTGACCAAGTGGCATGACTAAAAAAATCTAATTACTTTATTTAATGAATCAGTAATCATATAATTCCACTATAGGAGGGAGAGTTATGTTCCTAATATAACAAGACACCAGAGTAATCAGTAGATCAGTCATTAAGAATTTCTGGGCAGAAACATGACCTGTTACTTTTAATAAAAAGGAATATTATTGTTTGTTATGTGTAAACATCCGGCATAAAATCTTGATAATACTGTTTTATGTAAAGCAGATTTGAGTAGGATGATGTGCTAATAAAAAATGGGAATGGAAAAATCTGCCTCAATTTTGAATAATAAAGACATGTGAAGTCATGGGTTTTTGACTGACCATTTTTGCCAGCCTAAATTGTTAAATAGATTTGGGCAATATTATTTTATATTATTTTAATATTATTTTAGACAAGGAAATCAGTAACAATATATGAACCTAGCTTTTAAGATATGTCTTTATTTAGAACTATGGACCTTCTGAGAAAATAGAGATGAGAAAAAAATTCTAGAATTAAATCTCTCTTTATACCCATATTTAAAGAAAACTTTTGAAATGGACTGTTTATTTTTTTTGTGAGCCTTAATGAATCAGTTATTTGGTTTCATGGTAGTCTTTGCATTTTTTTATTCATTTAAGTTTTAAACTTCATGTAATTATAAGAAGAGCAGAGTCTTTGCATTGCTCTAATTTCTCAGGGTGCTTTTCAGTACAGATAACTCTGAGAATCTTTTCCTGTAGGAAGTGATTGCTCTGTGGCACAGAGGAACACATTTGTTGAAGGGAAAAGATGAGAGGCACTACCATGGGAAAGAGAAGCAATTGCATCAAAGTATTCCAATGTGAAAGGTACCTAATTATGATGCATTTCGTAATTTTTAGATGAGATTATTTTTCTTTGTCTGCAAATGCGGTGGACATTATACATTTTGCATAAAACCAATCTGAAGCGAAATTTTCTTTCATTGCAAGACGACAGCAGTTGTTCTATGTTATGGTCCAGTTCTGCTTCTTTTAGCCAGTCTGCACCCTCTGTTAAATTCGATGTGAGCAGGGTCGGTCCCTGAGTTACCAAAATCTTTGACATCCACATGTTTGAACATGTGACGTGCTGTGCACTGTCCACTTCCATCAGGTGAAACAGATTTGAATGTAGTTGATATCTCACAGAACGTGTCCTAACAGAACCAGTAAAACTATGGTTGAGGAAAGAGCATAACACTTGATAAAGTGCACTTAAAAACTAGTCACATACAGCAAATTAAAATACTGACACCTAAATACCTTGATGGATAGGCTTCATCCTTTTCACAAGAGAATTCTAGAGTAGATTTGGCAGTGTATAAAATGTATCAATCTGATTATTGTAGGTAAATTGTTACCTGATATTACTTTGCGGTTTTGGAGCAAAAAGAAAAAAAGGACAGATTTCAGCTTTCAACCACCCCGTAAACTGAAGCATAAGTCCATAATTTCTGCTGCATTCTGGCCTGAACTGAGAGGAACCAAAAGTGCTTATTTATGTTAGCAGGAGAAAAGGAAGAACAGGCAAATCCATGTCATCCTGCAGACTAGCAGGGGTGGTGTGAAGAGCACTGTGCCTACTTTATACTGCCACTTGCCCTGTGAGGTTCTGTTTGTAGTTCGAAGCGGGCTTACCTCTGCCACGAGTGCTATGACAGTTTTAGCCTCATCATTTGCAGTATTTTGTTATGTTCACAAACTGCCAGGATGTATCTAGATGCTACAGAGAGAAGTAATTCATAGTTCAGCCAGTGGGTGTCCTCTGGTGTGCATTGGTCTCCATGGGCTCAACCGTGGATGTTCCAGAGGTGCACATGCCACTGATACAGTGCAGAGAAAGGATGTACCCGGGCAGGTGGTCAGCACTGAGAGGAGTGGAGTGGATGGGGCAGTTGTGTTAACAGCTGCTGTTAAGACAGTCTGAGAAGACAGATACATTCAGAGAAAGGGATAGAGATGTTTCCCCAAAGCATTTCTCAGTTGAGTTCTCTGAGGCACATCACAGATACTATGATGACGCATCTTGAAAATGACGTAAATTCAATCAGATAGAATTCCCCAATACCATTCATGAAAAGTGAGAAGCTAAACAATGAGCAGGTAATTGTAGCTGGTTCTTTACTTTGGAGCCATCGTCTTCTTTAACCTGTGTATTAACCTATATTTTCTTAGCATGAGAGGTACACATCAGGTGCTCGAGGTATACTAGACAGCATCCAAGTAACTAACAATAAAGAAAGAATATAGACTGAGAGGTTCAAGGATATCGCACTGAACAAATGACTGGATTATAGAGGTGGGACGAAGTGAATTGCAGTGCCATTCCCCGTGTTTACACACAAGCAGCTCAAACATTCTTGCTGTTGCCTTTCCAGGCAATGGTAATACAATTCCTACAAAAATTAATAACATAAAAAGAGAAGGAGAATATTCCGGAAGGAGAGTACCCACAGAGAGGAATCCCAGAACAGATCACAGATCCTTTGAAAATGGAGGTAATATACTTTAGCATCACTTCTCATTGCTGAACATCACGTGGTAAATAACTGAATATGTACACATTAAACTTCATCATTTTGAGTTATTCTTTTTTTCTTTACATTCTAGAGACTCTTTCTCATGCTGAATCATTAATTATAACAATCCAAAACACTGTTTATGACTCTGCTTGTTTTAGCATTATACTAAAAAAGAAATCCTCTATGCTGATTCCAATCGATTTGTTTCCTGCTTAATTTTGGAAAAGAAAGGGGTTCTGTGGAGTTATAAAAAAAGACCTGTCTATAGTATAATACCCTTATTCACTAGATATGTTGACATCGGAGGTAAAGGTACTATATGAAGGCTGAATCTTGCACCATACAGTGGTATTTCTGCAATACTGTTTGTCACCAATGCCAATTTGTCAGCAATGCCTGTTCAGCTGTTAGAACTATGTGTGGGCCCATGCTGGAAATCGTATCACTGAGGATTTACATTATCCTTTAATAAACTGAAGTTGGTTTTATCCCGTCTTTTTAGTTTTTCAGCTTGCAGGGCAACACACAGCTGAACTGACAAAACCAAGACAGAGGCAAAGCACACCTCATGGGCAAGGGATGAGAAATAAGCACTGGTAGACAGGAATATATTAAGGCTCCTTTTTTATTGCTAAGCGAGTTCTCTTGTAAGCAAATGTGTCTCAAGCTCACAAGTTGTCACCTTGCGCTTTGGAGTGCATTTGCACCGGGCTCCATTTAGGTGTTACACTGACTTCGGAAAAGGTTTTGTTTCCCCTGTGACACACATATAAATTGCATACAACTTTTGATTCTCAGTTATTACAAACGCATATGTGGATTAAAGCAAATGTCTGTAGTTTTAAATGGTAAACCTTAAATACAAAATTCATGAAGATTTTCTAATTCATAATGAGAAGCACTCTGTGCCAGCACTGATCAAAGCAATGGTATAACTTCAAAGTAGTGTTGATCTTTGTGTTTATAGTCAGTTTTTGAGTTTGCTTTCAAGATTTTGCGACCGTGAATTCAGCTAGAGGAAATATAGTGACTTTTGCTTTCTTTTTGGGGAATGATACTTTTAGAATAATTAACATGTAAAAACATGATCCACCCAAGAAGACTTCATAAAGTGGGACGCTAGGTTTTCAAACCACCATAGCATTTCTCATAAGAAAATTTTGTATGTTTCTTAAAAAAGTAAATATGTGTTATTTTAATCCCTCAGAAACAAACCACACTGAGCTGGTAAAGAACTATCACTGTAAAGAAGTAAAGGAAAAGAAGAGGATTTCTGCAGACCCAAGAAACTCACCTAATGCAGTAACAGGCAAAGGTATTTTGAGAAAACAGTTGGCTTATTAATTTTCATTGACTAAACTGCTAGATGATTTAGCACCACCTAACTAATTTCTGTTCTCAGGGTCAAAGGTGGACAGTCCATGCTTGGATTGGACTAACAGCGAAGAATATTTATTTAGTCTTGTCTTCCAGCGTCCAGTCTCCTGCATTATGTCAAATTTTGAGTAATGTCACAACATTAATGTTTAAGTTTGTTTTTTCACTTTTAGGCATTAATGCTTCAGACCCCAAAGTGAAACCACGTCACCAACAAAGATGTCAATGTAAAGATGATGAAACTGCTTCTTCTGCTCCTTATGTGAGAGAAACTGGAAGAAAGGCTTATTTCAATTCTTCAGAACCTCGAAAAGCAGGATATGTCGTCTACCGTACTGTCACCGTCACCCAAGAACCAAAGTTCAGTGGACCTAGAGGTGGCTTCCTGCTTACACGAGATTCTTAAGATGCCTCAAATATACCTGTCTGTATTGTGCTGCTTTTGATTTTGTAACTGCAGGTGACTATTAAGTTATTTCTGCCTAAATACGGGCAACAGTAAGTTTGATCAGCATAATTTTCAGAATTAGGTTGCAGTGGTATGCATAGGGAGAAATGTAAAGCTTTATAAATGTTTACAGTTAGTCAGACAGAATACTCATGAACAATAATTTAGCCACCTTCATAGCAGGAATTCACGTCTCTGCCAACAAAAAAGGATGAATGCAATGATGTGCTGATGTGCACTAACATACTCATCCCCACTTTTTACAGCATCTTTTACATGATTTATTCTTTTGAAATATGTAATAAACTGTGGATTAGTCCACCTTTAACTTCTCATTTTAATTGATATCCAAATATTGATAGTAATAGTACTAGTTATGCAGTAAAATTTCAGTTTCCTCTCAATAAATGTTTCTCGTTCAACGTTTTTCCTCTCACCAGGGGACAAAATTATGCTTGTTTTGCATGGTATTTTTCCACAGCTACGATTTCATTGGAGGTTTCATTATGATGGATTTGTGACTGTTTTCATTATTTAGGATTATTTTTCATGTTGAATAAACAAGGGCTTGGGTCTTATTCAAATTTCTGTTATCGGTTTAAATGTATTCTATTTTTTTGTGTTTTATATTGTTATTTTTTGACATGATTTATGTTGGACAGAGGATTGAATTAATTCTTCCTGCCATTCATGCAGGATGATATTTTCCTTCATCTTTTTTCCATCTCTGAAATAATCTACTGTTCTCTTGATAGTATGCACTATGTCATAAATTTGACAAGAAGCCTACAGGTGGGATTCTGACTCTTGTATCTTTCCTTTTGGCAATCTGTTTCAGATGTAACAATAATTTTACATCTTTCACTTTATTTTTACCTTGCTAATAAAGTTTCATGCAATCTAGTACAGTACATCACTGGGGTTTTATTTGCCGTTCTACTTTCTGTTTCCATGGGTTCTCTGGATAATTGTGGTTTTTCATCTGTCACTTTGTCAAGAAACTAAGTGGTAAATAATGTAAATAAGTTAATCGGGTGATTTTATTTTGCCAGTTCCAGTCATCTCTCCTAATCTGGGTTCACCTCTTCAGGGGCCTCTGTGTCTTAATTTCAAATACAAGGAACCTTCTTTCAGACAAAGTAACTCCTAGTTTCAGATGAATAACTTTAAGTTAAATGAATCCCAATATCGCTGCTTTGTCTTGGGGACGAATAATTGCGGGATTTTTCTTTTTTCTTTGAATATTCACTTTGATGAAACATGGACAGATTGGTATAGAGATTACGGAGAAAACATTCTTAAGGTGAAGAATACATCTTATCAAATTTCCAGGTTACAAAAGGATAAAGCATTTAAAAAAAAAGGTGATCAGTATTTTTATCATAGAAACAACCATTACCATTTTTGCTGCCTTTCTTTTCAGCAGTCCCTGAGCCATGTGGTGGGAAAAGATCCAAACAAAAGAACTGGCTTGACAGAAATAGAAGATTTTTCACCCAAATGGAAAACATGGTAATACTTACATGGTAATACTTACATGTTGCGTACAAACTGTAAATTTGAGGATTATTGTGCAATTAGTAATTGGAATTAATGGAATTAGTCTGGAACCAACTGCTAAACAGAGTATTAATAAAAATCTTTTTTAACCAAATGTTACAGAAAATGGTTAGTCATTATGCAGTGTGCTCTGATGCAAAATCAACTGCCTAGAACAAAACCATCATATAGCCTTGCCTCTAGTGCTTTCAGAAGCAGAGATAAAGGAGGGGATTAGATTATAGACTTGTTGAATCTAAAAGCACTTGATGCCTTTGGGAAGGTTTTCAAGCACAGGAACATTGACTTTGTTCAGGTCAAGGATGTCCGTGGTAGAATCTGGAAGATCCTGTGAGCCTGATGCAAACGCTGCAAGTTACAAATGATCTTTAAAGTACCAGAGAGAAAGTCTGTGTTTAATATCAGCTTGTAGGTCAGAGACAAGGTAGGATTCACCTGATGCCTTCATTGACACTTCAGCTGATGTAACATTCAATTCACATATCAGACTGACAGTCTTTCCTGACATAGTAGCTGGAATTAAGCAACAATGTCTGTATTTTTTCTATAGACAAATACCCTTCAGAATCTTACAATGCACCAACTTGGAGGAAAGGAAATCCACATGGAAAACCGTTCTCTAAGTATAAAACAACCATTCAGGTAACTGATAGAAATGTTTACAATTCAGTCTTCTTAGTAAAAGCAACGTGTCTCTCCACACCTAGGAAATGTAAAGGTGCTCTTCAAACTTCCCTAACTGAAACCCCACAAGATTGGAAGCAAGTCTGAAACAGCAGTTTTGTTTGTTTGCAGACGTGTAATTCTGCCTGTATACCTAAGCTGTGATTTCTGATTTTTCACAATATTACTGATATGAAAGCAAAGTACGTCCTTGCCTTTCAAGTGAGGAGCCAGAAGCAGTGGAGTTTGGCTTGTAGCACTGGCCTATGCACAGCAGAGACTCTATGACTGTGATCTGTTTGTCTCTGTTCAATTGCTTGTGAAGCGTCTGCAATAGTGGAACGATGATCAGCCCAGTTTCCAAGTCATAAAAAGAGTCAGGCTACAAAACATTCCCAAGATACCCTAAGGACCATGGATACATTTTACAGCTGTCTCGAAAGCACAGGTTAGAACTCTGGTTTTACTGCAATAAATCATGCACAAAATGTTCTGTCTCTCTATTTTGACAGCAGAGCCAAGAAGATACAGAAGTGACTAGAAAAGGAGAACAATACATGGACAGGAGAAAGAGATGAAGCAAGTACTTCAATTTACAAGAAAAATCTAAATTGAAAGAAGGAAGTTATCAACTGTAAAAACTGGATCCACTGGAAAAAGATGATAAAACTGCAAATTCCAAAAATGAGATGCAGTAAGTACACTCCAAAGTTTCAGAACTGATTACAAATTTAAAACCTATGCTCTGTACGGCCAGATGTAAATGTCATCAATATATTCACTAAGTTTAGTCTGTTCTGAAAGTTTTCAGTTGAAATGACTTTTACAGACTCTGTTTTAATGCATAATTACTATTATGAATAAATACGATTAGTTTTACTTAGCAGTTTCAGAGGATTTTTAATGTAAACAGCAATAGTAATGCATTCTACGAAGTAGCTGCTTTGGTGTGAAAGCCAAATTCTCAGATGGTTCAGCTTGTTCACATGTTTTCCACATGTTTGGGTGCTCAGTCTCAGTTTGATCTTGAGATTTTTGCCATTTTACCTGGGCAGCAGAAATATGAACTGAAAGAACTTCACAAGAAAACTTTCAGAATTAACTGAAATATGCTTTTATGTGTATTTTAAAGTACAAAAGACTGAGTAAAGACTGAGAGGAAGAATTGATAAAGGTGTGGAGGGAGCAATGTTGTTGGATTCTCGTGCTCCCCTTGGCATGCCTTTTCCATCCCCAGAGTCCCTGGACCTGGAGGCTTTGTGGCTCTCTGGACCCAAACCTTGACCATAACTGAAACTGGGGCTGCGGCTGAACTGCCAAGCACCATGGTGTGGTGGTGCAACCCTCCCCCCCTGCCCCGCCCCCCCCCCTTTGG
>VZSZ01008241.1:4663-113860 GCA_013398815.1 Ibidorhyncha struthersii
CTGATCCCTCCACCTGAAAGATTGTGCTAGGTTCATGATCAGAATCACTGCTGTCAAGGGCTGGTGATTTTTCTTTGGGCTGGCCCCTCTGGGCGAGCTGCAGTACACACTTTGTCCTTCATTAGGTTGTCGCTGACATGCTCCTTCTCGCCTGCACCCAGTCAACGATCAGTCTGTGTGCAAGGGTGTCTATTCACCGTACTACAGCTACACTGAGTCTGTATGTCTTGCTTGCACGTGGGAGGGCTGTGGGAGCAGACAATGCAATAGATCAGATGAGGTGTAGACATGCTTTAAAGTGCTTGTCATCCTTCGAGACCAACCTTCAAAGGAAAAAAAAAATAATCCGTACTTTGAAGTGAAGTCCGAAGGGCTCGGCTACACAATAGAAATTAGAGCAACCTGTTCCACGACAACCTGCAATAGAGTGGTTTGGTGTCTCTCCAGCTAAACCTGACAGAAGATGTCATAGCCAGCAGGCTAGACGATAGCAAGGGTTAGCTACGTTTGCTTCTCTGTCCAAAGCTCAAGGCCAGCAGGATCCTTTGCAAGGTCAGGGAAATAAAGCAAACTCACCCTGAGAAACTGCTGTGCCTCAGGTACCTTGGCACTTCAGTTAACTCACTTCCATCCTTCATTCAGCAAGAAGAAGGGTGCCTCATGGAAGCTTCCCTATTTCTTCTTTACCTTCTTGTAGCTCTCCCAATCAATTATTAAAGCAGCAAACCTCTCTTGTAGGAACTTCACAGACATTGTTATAAATATTTTATCTAAAAAAATTATTTCATCAAGTACCTTAAGGTTTTTGTTGTTGTCACTTCGTGTTAAATGTCAAGTAAAATCTAATTTATTTATTTTAACACACAGAGAGATCTTCAGTGGCTCACTGCACTCTGGGAAAAAAAAAAAACAAACAAACAAATACTGCCATTGCTCTCAGACAGCGAAGTAACCACTGAAAAAGGAGGGCAGTGTCAGTGCCTCCTGGATACCACTCCTTTCACCACAGCAGTGAGTAAAAATAAAATGGCAGCCACATGCTATGTTGACCAGACAATGGCAGAAGCCACATGTATGCTTTCCCACAAAGCAACAGGCAGGTTGGGTGAGATCCCGGATGCCATGAGGCAGGGGGGTGTCACCTAGGAGGGAGCCAGAAGCAGATGAGGCCAGATGTGCCCGACAGTTGTCTGGAGGGTGAGGGCCTGAGCCCTGGCTGGGGGTGAGGACCTTTCCCTGGGCCCAGCTTTGAAATGTGGAGCATCCTCACTGCCCTGAGGGGCTGGCTAGAAGAAAGCTTCTCTGGTCTGGAGGGAGACTGGGCTTCTGTTCAGGCTTTTCTTACAATCTTTTCTGTCTCCTGCTTCCACAGTCCTCCGTGTGGCTGTGCCTGTTGGCTCCTGGTCAGTACATCTGCTGTTGCATATAAAAGTGGCAGCCTAATGCCCTGCTCCAGACAGCAAAGCAAACTACTTAGACGGACCTGTTGGCACACCTGGGTACATGGGTCAGGCTCAGAAATAAGGGGACCCAGAAGTGAGCAGGCTTCTGCCCCAGAGGTCTTCACCCCCGCCCCTCTCTGCTTCCCTAACTCCGGCTGGGCTTATGCCCAGGTCAAATACGTGAACGCTTTCATCTGACATTTAAGCAGAGCCAGCAGACATCCAAAGAGCACTGAGGGGAGCCAGTCCCTGATGCACCGTGGGTTTTGTCACTGGCAATAGCCCTGGGGATGAGCATACCGGCACAATCCTGCATCTGTCTTCACTGTCCCCCTTTCCCTGACATTTTGCACATCCTCACCACTGCCAACAACTCCTGCCACTCCTCACCCAATGGCTGTGTCATCAGCACTCAGTGCTCATATCTCAGCTTTGCATGGGAAGGAAGAGCATTTCTTTCTTTCCCTCTTAAAATAAAATAAAAATAAAGGCCCTAAAAGGCATTCTGTCCTATTTTAAAATCCTAAAGTTTATCTTCTTAAGCCTCGAAGGGAGACAGAATGAGTGAGCGAGACCAAAGCCTTTAAGCTAATTAATACCTTCCCCTCCCTACTGCTCAAAGAGATATTTTTTTTTCTAAAAATACATCCATAGCCCATTTTTAATCCCGTCTTCCTTCACATCAATGTCCCCAATAAAGCAGAGGAGCTGAGCTGTCACCTCTATCTCAGGATCTTCCCCTCCCCTCACTTTGAAGCTGGGACAGGGAAGGAAAGAGAAGAAGCGACCTTCGAGTTTGCTATCTGGGCAGCTTTCCTATAGGAAGGGCAGATGGAGGCAAGAGTATAGCCAGGCAAGAGATACAGATGGGATCTCACACGGGTGGTCTCCAAAAAGCTCCTGCCCTCTAACACAGGAGGAAGAGCCCAAGTGAAGGGAACATCCACCTCAGAAAGTAAACGTAACACTTGGCTTTGCTTTCAGAACATAAAAAAGCAGGTGGGCAGGAAACACAAAAACAGCTAGAAGGAGGACAGCAGAGGTGGGTCTGTTTTATGCTAGAGAAGACAATCTTTGCGTGAGTGTGTGTGTGTGTGTGTGTGCTGAGGTGGGAGGGCACCTCTTGGTGCCATCTCTTTGGAAAAGTACTCATCCATTCCAGAAAGAACCTTGGGCTTAATCCCTCCCTTCTGCTCCCTCAGAACTGCTTGGTGTTTCCATTAGTAAGCATGCGCCATACATACGCTACCATACAGGTGTATTTACATGTGATGAGGTCTGCTAGGTCTCAGCAGAGGTCTCTGGTACAATGCTCCAAAATAACAACAGAAACAGTTTTGGTGTTCAGAGTGAGGCCATCTTTGCGTTGTACTGCAGCTCAGGACAGTCTCTCCTCCTCTCGAGCTCTCTTTCTCTCGTGCACTCCCTCGCTTGGAACCGGCTGCTGCAAGGAGATAATATTTGAAGAGCGATGAGGAGAAAGCACAGCAAGTGGTACAAGTTCTTAGCTCCAGCTTAGCAGGCAGCAGCAGTGGTGGCAGGGGAAACTCCACCCCCAGGAGTGCCCCAAGGTCAGTCCTTGGCGCGGGTGAGTCCGTTTCTCTCCGAGGCTGGTGAAGTTTTGGGGTGGGTACAAACCTATGGCCAGGTAAATGCAAGGTGAGGAAGGAGGTCGAGGAGTAGCAAACGGAAGACACAGTGCCTAGAAAGCAGCAGGTCATCAAGCCTCTCAGGAACGGGGCAGCAAAGTGCTACATGGGGACGGCACGAGCACGGGAAGCCAGCTGGGCTGGCAGGGTGTGAGGATGTGTGAGCATGTAGGTTGGCAGTTTCTATAGATGGCTCCTCACAATTAGCATCATCTTGAGGGGAGACAGGGTAAGAGTTAGGTCAGTTGGCTTTTTTTTTTTCTTTTCTTCTTCTTTTACTAAAAAATAAATCACAAACTAGATCTCTGTAGGCAGAAAGGGTCCCTGGGAGGCGGTGGGGAAGGGAAGCGGGGAAGTCTGTGCTGTTTTGGTGCTGGTGGTGTGGCTACACGAGGCTGCGTGAGCCACTGGAGTACCTGCGCCTCTGAAGCAGGGAGCTAGGGGGGCAATACTGGTGGGGGTGGTTGTAGGGAGGTGGTGGAGGTGGGAGGGGAGGCTGATGGACCAGCTTCATGGGGGTCCCGGGGAGCCCACTGCCCACACCACGCCAGGGGGTGGAGGTGCAGGAATCGGAGGTGACATAGCGTGTCAGAGTCTGGTTGAGGGCCGGCTCCATTCGAGCGAGGCACGGCTTGTCCAAGACANGCGGGGTGCGAGGGCACCAGTGCTGTCTCCAGCCGCTCCCGTGGCATGTTAAGACGTGTGCTGGGCTGCATTCCACTCTCGGGCCCCAGGGCGGAGTTGTGCTGGTACGTTTGAAGCCTGTTGTGAATTGACACCTAGTTTAGAAACAGCCAAAGAAGCATTAAATGTTACAAGACTTTTCCCATCTGCTACTACTGGCTGCCCTGAACCCCCACCACCAGTCGGCCTCACATGCATTAAACCCTCCCTCCCCCAAAAAAACAGAACAGGCACAACCCTGACTGCACAGCCCCCCCGACAGCCCCATCATCCCCATCTAGGCCTAAGTGCCCCTGTCCTTTCCATCACGTCAAAGGCAGCAGGGCCAGCGGTCCCAAATGCAGTGCAACTTTGATTATCCAAACAGCACAGGGAACGCAAATCAACTCTAGGAGTGGAGGCATCCATGAATTCTCATGGTAATGAACAGACCTTGGAGGTCATGCCCTTGTCCCCACCAGCAAAAAGGAGAAGGGAACCAGACAGCAAGGTTTCAGATAATCGAGGTTGTACATTTCAGTAAAATGACGGTAGCTGAATCTGAGATAGAGAGAGACAGAGAGACTCAAGCCTTTCCCAGCTCCCTGCCTTTCTGAGTAGGAAGGTACACCACATGACTGGATAATCTGTTTACAAAGGAAAAAGCAGAAATCTGACATACTCTAGCAAAAGGCAGCTCCCTCTGATCCATTTGATGGTTTGTCAGTGAAAGGAAATGATTTTCAAAAAAAGAAAAAAGAAAGAAAAAATGCCCGTCTAGCTCATACAATGATAAAAGAAATTCATGATGAAATGGCAGCAGATTAGATAATCTCAAAGAAATGGAAATGCTCCTCTGCTGGCAGAGTATTACTTGGGCAGCTGAAAGGGGGAAGGGAAGCAGGAGGTCATCAGGGTCCCCACAGAGAGATGCTGATAATAGAGTCAAATAAGGGAGCTCACTGAGTCCAGTTTGAAAAGGAGGAGCTGGCCTGGACTGGAGGTCCCTAGGGGGAAAAGCGCAGCAGGAAAATGGTGCTTCCCGAATGGGGGATGAAGTTATAGTTCCTTCTCGCAAGGATATGGGCTGATTCAGACCCCAAACCAGAGCAAAGTTGCCGTTTCAAAACAGAATGTCAGTCAAGTGACAAACCCTGGGTAGGAAACAAGTGCTTGCAGGTTGGCATGGCACTTCCAACTAGTCAGGGGTACAGATGGGCAGATGGGACAGTGGGGGTGCCCTGATGGGCACGTTGGGCAGCAGCACCAGCAACCAGGAAGGAGAAGCTGTGCAGTGGTCAAGCTTCCCACCATGCCGGAATAACGATGAGCTGTCTGTCCCTACTCAAGCATGGAGGTTGCTCAGACTCACTGCACAGCAGGACATAATAATGTGTCACTATTCAGGCAGTGGAACATCCCATAGGAAAAACTGGTTGCTGGGCCATGAAGTGCTAATGATATTAGGATACATGGAAGCCATTCTCCACAAGGAAACACTCCTCCCAACAGGAATAGGAAATGGGCTGGGAGAGGCACCTTCCCCAGGAAGGTGGGGGTCTGCAGGGAAATGGGGTGCTCTTCAGGGAAAAGAAGCCGCACCCACTCCCCACAGAGAAGCCGAACTCGTCAAGTAAATATACTATGACAAGAGGGGAAAGAACTACCCTGGAAAGGGGCAAATTCAGGACAATGGAGATACTCCAGACAGGCAGAGAGTAGGAAGTAGTAGATAAGATTTTCAGTGTGAAGATCGTATTTTCCTGTTTCCTCACAGGCAGTGGGAGTATGGGTGTCTGTGAAGAAACAGGCAACCCACTGGATGCTAGACATCCCTGCAAAGATAGATGTACACAGGACAGCCAAGCTCCCTACCTAGGACGATGAAGCTCTAGGGAAAGTCTCTGGTATTCAATGGCCATGCTTAATCCCCTTCAAGGGGGGGAATGGAGAGACAGCTGCAGAGATTGTGCAGGAAAGCTGGGCTGCGGGGAATTTGCATGTGATGCTGCATGGAGTTAGCATGTCAGGGAAGTCTTCAGTGGGGTTCTCAGTCTCCCCATAAGCAGTGGGGTGGGTTAGTCTACAGCGTTTGGGAGCTTGGTCCATGAGGGATGTTACAGTTATAAAAACGGATTGAAAATGCTTTGAAGTTTAGTTTGGATTTGAAAGTTGTATTACCCGTCCTAGCAGTAACTTTTAATTGTATCTCTGGAAATTGGTAAAATTGTCAGTCTGGCTGGGGAGGCATTGATTAAAACCTGAGAAAAGAAACAACAGAGAATGTGAGAAGAGCTGAAGTGAGAGAGAATTACTTACCTCAGCTGCTCTGCACTCTACTTACCTCCACTGTGCTGTCCGAGACCTTCTCCCCCAAATCCTTCTTGCCTTTGAAATAAAACAAAGGATCTCACTCATGAGGTCTGTACCTCTAGTCAAGAGCTGGCACTCATACTGTGGACTGGAAAGCTAAAGGGAGAGGTGCAGGGCCAAACAATACTCTTGACTGCAAGAACAAATCCAGACCCTCTTGCAACAGGATAGCTGCTTAGGGGGGTAGGAAGAGGCCCCTTTGGGGTCCTATCCTTAGGTCCTGATCTCAGTGCCACTCTACTGCACTTGATTTTTGCTGGCATTCAAGCCAAGGCATGAATGGACACAAAGCCTTTGATACAAAGAGTCTGGTCCAAAGTGTTGGTGAAGAGGCTGGAGGAACTTAATAGCGCAGTTACTGTGTTGCATCAATTCAGGGAAAAAAAAGTTGGCCAGATTCTCCAGCAGTTACCCAGGATCCATCGGTAATGCCTCTTTCCTAGATGTTACAGCTACAGACTGCATAATGAGACTTTAGTGGCTCTTCTAGGGTATTTGAAGAATGCATATGTTCTCATATTTCCACCATTTGCCCAAAGCTAAAGGATACAAAACTGAACATTTCTTTTTGCAGTTATTCTCACAGAAATCAACGAGAACACATTGCAAAGGCAGCACTGCTTGACCAAGAGAAGACGGGTGTCCTCTTACCCGTTGGAGAGCCTTGCTTAGACTGCAGTTCCATCTGGGCTCCATTCGTCCTTAATGAGAGAGTCTTTGCCCCTTGCTGTTTCTCCAGCTCCCCTGCAAGACAGACATACAGAATTGAATGAGGAAAGGGATGGAGGGAAGGACACCAGCATATTGAAGGAGCAATATGGGAAGTCAGAAAGGAGAATTAATGCAAGAAAATCACAAGAGAATGCCAAAAAGGGAGGGAGAGAGGAATAGTCAAGAAAAAAAAACAGAAACTGGATAGGACTTGACATGTGGAGGAACTTATATATCTCCACACAACCTTCTATGTATGACCTGTATTTATATAGAATGGCTTATCGCTGCACAGGAGGGGACCACTGATACTGAGCTACTTTGGCTCATCAGTTTATACAAGGAAAGGCTGTCAAAGGCTACATGGACATCTAATCTGTGTAAGACAGGTCACAGAGGAACACAGTGCAGACTGCTTGTCCCCTAGACATTCCTGGAGTGACAGACAACTCTTCTAAGGCTACCACACCTGTCTTGTACTTCCCAGCTATCTACAGATCATATTTGCATAGTCAAAGGAGCATAGGATGGAGAAGAGCGTTCTGGGTCTGACAGTCTAAGCTTCACTATCCCAGGCCACTGTACCATACACCCTGTTCCATAAGCATCGTAAGTACTTAAGTTCTTCCATTTCTCCTGCTGGTGGGTGGTCACAGAGCCTGACTGCTTTTTCACCCTATTGATGAACACTAGAACAACCCTGTGCAAATGTGTGCTACTCATCCTCTTTTCCCCTGTTCCTGAAGAACCCATTTCTTTTACCCGTTCTCCCTTGTAGACACATGCAGTGTGATGGCATGGAGTGTGAATTGTATTAGAGGCCCTTACATTCAATTCGTATCTGCTCCAGCTCTGTCACTTCTGCTATTGATTCTTTCAGATCTTCCACAAACTTCTGCATTTCCTCAGCACCCAGAGCACAGAAGTGTAGTACCTGTTTCTTCTCTGATCCCGAAACTGGAGTCACCAGTGTGATGCCATGGGGGTAATCTGTAAAGATGTGCCAACAAAATAAAGAGGCATTAGGCATTCTTGCTGGAGTAGCTGGCTGCTTTGGTACCTCTGCAGGACAGAGAGGTTCCAACATGAGTCCAAAGGAATGGCACACCTAGAGTTTGTCACACTGCAAACTGTGGGAACCTGCAGCATTGCAGCCCTGCAAGGGAACAGAACGACCAAGCTGCAGCAGCAAGGGAAGTGCCTCCAGCACCACAGTGCTGCCTAAACCAGAAAACACTAGCTCTTAGTTACGCTTAGTACAACATTGACACTGGGAACCTGAGCACAGAGATAGGACTGTAAAGCCCTTCTGAATCTGTGGAGGAGTAAACAGGAGGCCAACAACACTTTTTCTTCTGTGGGAGATGCAGCAGCAGAGGTTGGCTCCTGGAGTCAAAGCCAGAACAGCCATTAACATCCACAGTGGTGGGACTTCTCCCCAGTCTGTACTTCCATCAGCAGAGAACATGGCAGGGGCATTAGCACAGCATGGGTGGGGAGCTCATTGTGCTGTGCAGAGAGAATGGTAAAGAGAAAGATGTGGGTTTGTAGATCTCCACTTAGTACTCCCCAACAGGCAAAACACATGGGAATGTAAATGAAAGGACATGCCCAGAGAGTGAAAATATCACAACAAAAGGCCTTGTATTTTAAAGATCAGGGTGGGTGTAGGGAGGTGGTGGCTGGAGATTCAGCCAACAGAAGCAGGAGAACGAGAGTGTATGCAGAGAACTTGCTACACTTGTGACTGGACTTTCTCTACCTTTTGTTCAATGGCCAGTGGTTTCAATACCTTTCCCCCTTCCCTCTCACCTTTCTCTACCTTTAATTTCTTTCTTCCCCTGTTCTGCTTTCTCTTCTCCTCCACTGCTCCTGCATCTGCCTCCTCTGCCTTCCTCACCCTCTTTCTTTACCAGTCTTTACCAAACAAACCAAAGGACCAACCTGCTATTTGCTGCCAGCCATCAGCTCCCCCTGTTTGTGTCCCAGGGCCCTTTTCCCACCCTGTGTCTGTCTCATCTGTTCAGATCACAAGCTCTTTAGGACATCTGCTTTTCTGTCTCTGCAGGGAATACACAACAGGATTCCTTTGCCAGAAGATCCTTGGGCACTCCCAGAATGGTTATGATACCCCTGAAAGCTGATCCCAGCTCTGATAGTGTCTCCTGGGGTTGCCTAGTTATGAATGACTCTTTTGTAAATACAGGGATGTGAAAGCCTCTGCATGCTGCAGAGGGTAGGGTGTTGAGAGAGTGACTCATGCTGCCAATAGGGCAGAGGAGGATGTAAAAAACTTAGTATAGCCACAGTGCTGCTACAGTCTTCCTTCCTTGCAGCACGTTCTGCAGGGGCTCACAACACCCCGGTGGGCATCAGCCATGCTTGCCTGGGACTGCTGTGCAGCCCCTCTGCCTGCGCCAGCAGGAAGCCAGCCTGCTTTTGGAACTCCTCCACCATGCAACCAGCCTCAATCATGACACATCATGGCTCTATTCCCAGACCATCAAGGTCAGGCTGACTAGGGCTGGCCTCTCGCCATACTTTGGTGGGTGCTGTTCCAAGGGCTCTGCTTCTGTCTTGGGAAGCTTTCAGCACAGCACAGCACAGTGCGGGAGGTGGCAGCAGCACCTGAGCATTTATCAATGTCAAAGGTAGAGGTGGGAGTTGTGACTCTAAGCATGAGGGGAGAGGGGCTAAAGTTGGCAGCAGCAGTTTTGTCAATGAGGTTCTCCACCAACGGTTGGGTCCTCTGAGCTCAGTGAGATATATCTGGGGATTGACCCCCTCATTCCTCCCTACTAGTGCTCTCCCTGCTGCCATGACAAGCCAGATCCTTCAATGAGCTTAAGTCCAGCCCTTCTGCAAGTGCTTTGACCTAGTGAGAGGTACCAAAAGCCTCTTCTCATCACACTGTACCTGCACAGTGATCTCCTCAGCACCAAGCCTCAGTTTTCTCACCTCCACTTTTAACCCCGATGGAATCTTTCTTCTGATGCAAACTCACACTGGGTGACACAGCCCCCTCCCTCCTTCTCCTTTTCCCTGCCAAACCCCTTCAGGCAACCAAGGAGCAATGGACTTACATTCATTCTCAAAGAGATGGAACTGCATCCCTAGCAGGCCAACCGACTTGCAAAATGTGTACGTTGAGGAACTTTTCTTCTTGGGGCAAAGCTTGAGGATCTGTTAGAGGGAGAGATGCATCATTGGGCAGGGTGCTGGAGAACAGTGAGACAAAAACAATGCAAATGGCTCAAAGCAAAAAAAGGTTTTTGCAAGCTCTGTTAATTGTACATGGGAGTAACACTTGGTGACTGACAGGCATTTTGCCCAGAAAACTGCCTGGCATGCTGCACTTGTAACACTACTTCAGAAATTCTGTATGCATAGCCCTGGGGCCCACTCAGCTCTCTGTCTCCCAGGGGTGCTGGCTTTTTGATGCCCACATTTCTGACTTTGCAAGGGTATTTCTCTTCACCGAGGGCCAGATCAAAAGGCAAAGGGAAGCCTGTCAGAAATACCTTAGAGCTGGGAACAAGAGCATATGTGAATGCTGCGCTGCCCTTTCTCCCTCAGCACTCGTTCTTATAGATCTGATTTATCCCATGGAGTAGAGGGATAGCAAGGAGCAGAACCTCTCCCCAGGTTCACAACTGTACAAATGGGTGCAGAGGAACAGGTGGGGAAAGCTCTCTTGTCCTCTGCTCCTACAAAAGGGTTTGGTTTTAGCCTTACATCTGCAACATCCACAGTTTCACTTTGCCATTAAATGCAGCAGAACTTCCATCTTGTTCGGCTTCCTCCCAGTCTCAGTGTATCTCTGCCTCCTCTCTGAACTCAGTTGCAAGGCTGCTGGGGCAGGACACTTTTAAAAGTACTATACATATTTGGGGCTTCAGTAAGTAATATCTACTCTCCTGCAGCCTTTGCAATGTTAGAAGGCAGCGCTTGTAAAGTGTCTGGCAGGAAAGATTTAAAGTGCATGGGAGGGCTCTGTCTACTATACTACAGACAGACAAAGAAATGAACCTCCCTTTCATGAAATGGACCTCCCTGCTGGCAAAGGCATAAGAGAGAGCAATGACATTGCTTGGATGGCTGTGGGATGTGACAGTTTGTTTTTTCAAGGGTTAGAGGAGTTTTAGATTTGGTAGGATTTTTAAAAGTGAAGGATCCAGAGCTATGTCTTATAATGTTGATGGACCAGGAGATGGTCTGTCCTTAGGACAGAGGGGAAATTGATGTTGTGGACTGGTTTTAGGTTTCTTTATAGAAATCAGGGTGAGTTTTATCACTGCAGTGCCTAATTGCCAGAGCACACTCACCACCAGCAGGTCATTGAAGAGAAAAACTTCCCTCTGGTGAGCTGCCTGCTTCTGCACTTTGTTCACATCAGTCACTTCGTACAAGCGGCTGCAGCAGACCAGCCGGCGATGGGGCACGGACAGAACCTGCAGAAGACCCACAAGAGCATGCAGAGGCTGAGGGAGGTGCAACTGTGGGTCTCCCCCAGCCTCAACTTGCACAGCCTTTCCCAGTGACAGTAGCACAAGCCAATTGTGCCCACTCTGCCCACTCAAATCATCTCCTCACCACCACTCCTCACCATCATTTTTCCTGCTGGTGCAACAGCAGAGAGCTATGCCTTTGTGACCTGGATAAATCAGAGGAGTGGGACAGGCTATAGGCAACCCTCTTGCTCACATGTCCTATCTTCATATACCTCTGTCTTCCAGTCCCTGGGTGACTGCTCATCCTCTTTCACTCCACAGGACAACTGCATATTTCCTGGACTTTGAGAAATTATTCTGCTCATTTTGGGTAAAAAGCATGCATGATTTTGCATTACAGATCGATTACTGCTAAAGAACCTGTCTCTGCATTTGGGGGTCTCTTTAACCCTAGCAATCCTTAGGCAATGCATTAGAGACAGATGGGTGAAATTGTTTTCTATCACTTTTCCTTCCTCTTCCTCTTCCTACACCTCAAAAGGCCTGAAAGTTTGAGACACTGCAGAGCTATCACTGGAGTATTGGCAGGCAAGACCTGCATTGGCAGACAGGACCTGCAAGGAGATTCTTGGGCAAACAATTACCGCACCAGATACTGTAAACTCTGGCCAAGGAGTTCCTCCAAAATTAGGAAAGAATGAGATAGCAAGGAAGAAAGTGTTTGGAGAAAAAGGAGTGAATTCATCAAGACAAGCAAGGAGAGTATTACAGAAAAGGAGTAGGGGCATAGAGGAAAAAGGCAGAAAAGAGGGCAGTGAGGAGGTAGGGGTAAGAGGGGTGAGTGGGTGCCAGAGGGGTTATGGGTGCTTACCGTTTTCATTCCAACTATGGACTTCTCCACTTTGGTGACATAAGTCACATGATCCTCATTGGATTTTAGCTCTTTCTGCTGGATCCTCTCATAGATCCCCACCACCAGCTCCCGTGGGATGTCAGCACCGTCGTCCACACCTGCCAAACACAGAAAATGTTGGGTAGGCTAGGCAGGGAGAAAAGGAAAGGGAAGAACTGGTGGGCCCTGCCAGGCAATTACTGTCTCTGCACTGTGCAGTGCTAGGAAGGCTGAAAGGAAAGACAATATTTCCCTTTAGGCTGTCTTCTTTCTTGCTCTAACGCATTTAATGCACCGGCAGGAGAGACTGACATCTCTAAGGCCAATGCAGAAGATTTCATTATTCCATTGCTCTGCATGGTGGCTCCTTTCCATGTGTTCGCTAAGGTTTTATAGCCACAATTTCACATTCATATATCTTGGGCCACTCAGCAGTAACCCCTGCATTGATTTCATATCATCAGAAGTGCTAGATGTGGAGGAGGTCTATGATGGGATTCAGCCGCTCCTCCTGCCAATGCAAGCGTCAGCTCCCCTGTTTGCTTGGTGGCCTCCACCATTTGCCTTCTGTGATGTCTCCTAGGAGTAATACTTCCCTGTTATTCTATCTGTGATATCTCTGTCTTGGCCCCATCCCTTCCTTCTTTTATATCTCCTTAGTAACTCTCCAAATTTTGCTGTCTGACCCTTGCAGAGCCTGGCAGAAAAGTTTTCTTTCACCCTCCCTTGATTCAAACACCACAAATTAAACTGCCAGTCTTTCCTCTGAATTCCTTCAGCCACTGTATATTGATTTTCTTTGCTTTCCCTCCAGCTCCCTGATCTGATATGTACTACCCTGAGTGATGCAGGCATGGAACTGCTGAGGAATGGAGAGGCATTGTCATCTCCTGGCTCCCTCATCCACATCCTTGCAAATGTAGCCTGGATACTCTGTCTTTTTTCAAACACAGGCTGGTGAAACTACTGACCTGGGCATTGACCTGCAGGTGAGTCTGGAATGAACTGTCTCCCCTTATCTGTAATGGGGTGACATTCACTTGCTGTAGTGAGTTGTGGTGTGTTACATGCTGGAGGTGAGTGATCCTTATGTTGGCTGAATTCACTGTGATGTGAAGGGGTAGATTTGCAAGCAACTCTAAGCGTAAGTTAACATAAAAAACCTTTTGAGTTACTGCTACCAGCTGTAATACCAAAGGGGATGATGGCAGATATCAGCCCCATTCAGTATCTCAGGAAATAACTTGAAAGAGGGCCTCAGTGTCACATTATACCAGGCTGAAGTGGATGACAAATTGGGGAAGGTGTGGGAGGCTGAGACGACACTTTCTGAACAGCAGCCAGGACAAAGAAACAAGTCAAAGGAACCCACAGAAGTTCAAAATCTAGACAGGGATTTACACTAGAAAAAGTTTTGAGGGAACTTCATCTGAATTGCAGATCTGCAGTAAGAGACACTTGGAAGATGGCGGACCTAGGATGACCTAGGAGTGAACATGGCTCAGAAATTAGACAAGAATTTGTCTAGACATGATGTCAAAAAGGCCAAACAATACTAAGCTGCATTAGCAGATCTGAAAATAAGGAGGCAGCGGTGCCTCTATATAAGAGTATGTTGTGACCACATCTGAAAAAGTGCTTTTAGCCACCTATTACCAAGATGGGGAGGACTGACCTTGAAAAACAGAAGAAAATTGATTTGGGGAACTGACGTATCAGAAATTGCGAAGAGGTAATGTATGCATGAACTCTGTCAGGCCTACAGTTACTATAAGTAATTGCAAGCAATTAAGAAGGGGAAGATTTAGCCTGAATAAAAGGAAAATGTGTTCATATATTCAAAGCAGCAAGGAGGGCCAGGGCTTGTTTAGCACAATCCAGCAGGGTTTAAGAAGGATAGAGCTGAACAATAGGAAAATGTAATACAATGGACTGCTTCCAAGCAATGAGATCTATTAAAAGATGAAACCATCTCTCAAGGAAAATGGTTGGTTTCTGAAAAGGCTGGACAGCTTTCTGCAGAAGACAAAGCTTAGATTTTCCCCGTCCCCAGCATTCTAGAAGACACCCCAAAGGGCCCTCCATGTCTGGCTCACAGGGAGCAGCAGCAGCCCTGGAGAAAGGCAGCTCCACTAGGTTTCTACTGCCTTCACTTAGGCAGAATTTAGAGCAGCAAGAGGGCAAAAAAATCAAAGCAGGACCCTCACCTCTCAGATTGCGAATGAAGTCCTCCAGCATCATCTTCCTGTCAGGCTTGATGTTGGGGCTGTACATGTCCGTATTGAGGAGGATGATTGCAAAGGCCAAGATGAAGATGGTGTCCGGGTTGTGAAACTGCTGGACCACATCTGGGTTACACATGCAGTACCTCTGGCTGCAGCAGGAGGGATGCACACACTTAACATGGAACATGGAAGTCCTTTGCTCCAGGGTGGCAATGGTTTAATCACAGGTGATCAAATTCCTCCTTTCACTCCACCTCTCACACAAATGAGAAGGAACTTACTGATCTCTGAAGGCGAATTTACCCATCAATGGCTGAAGTAGGCCACTGAAACTTCAGCCGCCTTGTCTTAAGGAACCAAAAGGCAAGTGAGACTAGAGACAACTACCAAGGCTGGTGTCACTATGTAAGGGTGACACCTCCCTCCTATGTAGGAGGTGTCTACTCCAGCCTGCCTTGCTAAGGGCAAAGCACTCCTCTGGATGCACCAAAGGAGCAACCCAGCACCCCTCCAAGCCCCAGTGCTGCTCTTCCTGTGAGTCACCAATGAACAGGGAGTCCCTTGCTGGCAGACACATCAGGACTGGCCGCACTCTGGCCCTTCATGCCCTTCATGCCACTGAATATCTGACAAGGACGTGGTTCTGCTGCAGCAGTGGCACAGGGGACTCCATGCTTCAGAAGCCCCTCCATGATCACCTTCTTTGGAAGGGAGGTCCCTGGCCATTCACTCCATGGCCGCTGCATGTTTTCTGCCTTGGGTGTGCTCTCTGCTTCCACCTGGTTGCAGCAGTGGGGCTGCAGGGCTCATTCTCTTACCTGAAAGCCTCAATTAGCCGCTCGACCTTCTGCGCCTCCCCTTGCACACGGATGTGGGCCTGGAATTTCCGCAGGGCTTCGTCCAGCTCCATGCCTGAGAAGTCCATCTCGTCCACCACGCAGCTGCGGGAGGGGGACACAGCCTTCATCAGCACCTCCTCCTGCAGAGGACGCCAGGCAGGCTCCTTCATTGTGGTGCCAAGGCTCAGTCCCCAAGGGAAATACCACGGGAAAGGCCAAGACATCACTACAACTGCCTAGACCATACTTGAAATGGGCAGTAATTTCAGAGAAATGATTCCTGCATTCTACAGCAGGTGAGCAATTCTTGTGCCTAACCATATATGTGTGTTTGTATACATCATGATATATATCTCATATCATACCATATACAGCATATATACAGCATTTACATGTGCATATACAGAGAAAGTATATATATATGTATTGATATTTATCTGTATCTATATAGATGTAGATATCTAGACATCTATATTGACACAGATATTTAGACACCTATATCAATACCAATATCAATATAGATATAGATCCCTCTATTTCTGCCTTTCCTATGATCTGCTAATCATTTACACATTGTCCATTCCTCCCTCCCTCTCAGCACATGCACTTGTTCACTTCCCACTTACCCATCCTTCTCTAGGAAATGGTACCTGTTGTGGCAGAAATAACATTGCAACATCAGCTGGCTTATAATGTCAAGCCTGGGTAAAACTCTGCCCATGTAGTCAAACACCAGGACTCCCCAGCAATTCATTCTGTCCAAACCCCTATTCATTTTATACATTTCTACCCATTCCACACAATCTTTTCCATTTCCACCATATTTCAGTGCTGTGCTTCCCTGTTATCTGCTGGAAATTCTTCACCTCATACATCTGGTATTGTTTTTCCTCTTACAGTGATGCATTGCACACTGGTAATTCACAGCCAATTTAGATATGCAAAGAAGGGGATGACACCTCTCCTGTTTCCCACTAAAATATTCTGTTAGTCTCCAAAACCTACTACTACAGTTCTTGCTGTTTGCATTAGTCATATAATCTAGTTGTTCTTATTCTTACTGCATGTTATTTTGGTCACTTGTAATGGCAACACCTTTCCCGTGTGGCTTCAGCTCATTTTGTTAGCATATTCCTACCTTTTATGTTCAGGTCATTATTGCAAGCATTAATCAAAAGACTAGTCTCAGAAAACTCTGCTCATAACCTTCCTTGGGCCCAACTTCCCATTTCAGCAGAGTATGTAGGCACTAATCAACCGATTCTCTCCCCTGTTTATGATTCCTCTCCTAATTTCTCTCTCTTATAGTCTCAACTAACAATTTCTCATGTCAAATGCTTTGCTGAAGTCTAGAATTATGTTCTGCATGTCCTCTTTTTAGAAAACCAGTTATTTTAACAAAGAAAGACATTGAATTAATCTACTCTCCACTGGCTTTGGTATGTACCATTTACCTTCCTGTCTGCCATTGTTCTTTCCCATAAATAAATTCTCAAAGATGACATTCTATCTGACAGAACAAGAAATTCGCAGGTGCCAAAATCCCATTTTCTTTAAGTCTTCCTTAAGTACAAAGTTACTAATTTGCTAGTCTTCACTCATATGGAACCACTTGGACGTTACAAGTGTATTAAAAATTTAAGGACTTCATATCTTCTGCTTCTATATACCTTGGATGCCAATTATATCCGCCCCCTCCTTATTTCATCCTCTGTATTGTGTTTGGTTTGCTTTCTCATGTTGTAAAGGATAAACTGACCCGAAATTTAGGGTTAGGAGGAAATTTTCCCCACGACAGGTTGTCTGGGACTGTATGAGGAGTGGTACAGGGAAAACAGAGGGCGAGAGGATTAGCTCTCATCTCAATCCTTCAGTTTCCTAGGATTATCTTGAATTTTTACCAAACAAACCTCTGCTAATAAAGGGATGTGCTGTCATCAGTTTCTTCTTCCTCCTTTCTGTGATAAACTGGAGATGTGTCTGTTTTTTCTATAGCACTGCAGCTTGCTGGGGGCAGTTGGGAAGTGTTTTGTGAGCTAGGCTGTTGAATGCTACGTGCAGCCTTGCTAGAACAAAAATCTATTGCATGATGTCTTAAATGGGTGAGGGACAGGGTTCAAATGCTCAGAGATGTCTCTCCATTCCTCTGTACCTCTATTGATTCAAGAGTTGAGATATCATTGCTTAACTGGAGGAACATCCACACAGTAACTTACCAAGAGCCCTGGCTGAACATAGTGTGTTCAGTATCTTCTAAGGTTGGAGTTGTTACAACCTCAACTAGGAAACATGGGCTCTTTCCCCGTACAGGCTTCATATAATCAAAAAATGTAGGAAAAACTGGTGAGGAGCAAGGGCAGACAATCAATGGGGCTGCCCCCATAGGAAATCTTACATGAAATCTTCTTTTCCTCTCCAAGAGGTGGACTGCAGAAACGCTCACAAATGGTTTCTGGCAACAGCAAAATCTTCCTTCACTGCCTCTTTCCTTTGTTATTTTTATTTTTCTCATACTTATACTCAGATGTCCCTTGGGTTGACATCAAGGCATTCTGCTTCTTGGAATTTATCTTTGACAGTAAGAAAAGTTTTTCTCTGGTTAGTCGTTATTGTGTTCACAGCTGCAACCACCTCTGTGGTTGGACCTTTGTTATTATTTTTTAATCCTTTCCAATGCGTGATGTTTCTCAGCATTGACCCCAATAATTTTCCTGTTATTGTCTGCTTCCAGACATGTGAAAGCAGAGTCCTCGTATACACCAGTGAGACCTGCTAAGGTCACCCTAGTAACTTCAATCCACCAGCATGAAATCATGTATCTTTTGCTCCCTCCCTCATTGATCAATCCTTCTCCCTCCACACAGGCTGCACTAACACGTCCTCCCTTTTCTGTACAAATCTCAAATAATAAAGTCAATGCCCTTGATACAGAAAGCATCAAGCCTTTATTAGGACAAGTAGGACAAGGCAACTGTTTATAGCTGTTTTCAAACTTGAACAGGCATTGCTACATGAGTTATGCTCAGCTTCTCCTTTGAGAGTGTCTTTCACAGAGTGACAGATGCAGGATTGCTTTGTAAATTCTAAGATGAACTCCTGGGAGTCCCTTCCATTTGTCTCTCAGCCCAAAGAAAGGTGCCTCCCACCCTGCTTCCTGAGAAAAGTTGACCAGGCAGAAAGGACAGGTTAGGAAGAAAGTTTGACTCAAGCGAAGTCAGCCTGAGCTTGCATTTGATTTATCTGACAAAGCTTGTGCCAAAGGTCTGAAGAATAGCTCCTAGAGGAGCCATGAGGTATACTGCTACTTTCTGCTGCCAAACAGACAGTAGAAAGAATGGTGGATCATAGTTGTCTGATATTTTTTGTAAGCAAATTTGACATAGCAAAGTCCATTCAAAGAGCCAAAGAGCCTTGTGCCATAGGGCTGGCATGTTCCCGCTCCTCTTCTTGGTGGCTACAAGTTTTGCTGCCTTGCCTGACCTCAGATTCCTGTACAGTCTCCCATTAACTTTCCAAATGCACTGTGGTGCCTATGTCAGAGCTCCCCTGAAATGCAATGCAACTATTATTTTTGAAACCAGAGCAAGGAGGTCTTTTATTTCCAAGGTAGAGACCCTGGAAGCTGACATAGGGTATCTTGGCAAGTATACTGCAAACAGTACATTGATCTCGTCAGCCTCCAGAGCTGCAATGTAAAAGGCAGTGCATGAGGGGGATGTCTCTCCCCAGAACTGGACTTGCCAATGAAAGAGACAAAGTTTGAGCTGAGAACGGATGGCTCTCTGCATCCAAGGAATAAACCAGCAGCTTATGTGCATGTGCCAATGACAACGCTGAGTTGATTTTTCCACAAATAGCAGAACGCCTGTGAGATGCCTATTCCAGGACCACCAGGAGGCCTGAAGGGTAACAAAGCAGGGGCAGAGTAATCACCTTATAAAATCTCTTCCTGTTTCAACTCCTTCATAAAATCATAGAATCATAGAATTGTCTGTGTTGGAAGGAACCTTTAGGATCATTGAGTCCAACCATTAACCTAACACTGCCAAAAACACCAGCAAACCATGTCCCTATGCACCATGTCTACATGTCTTTTAAATACCTCCGGGAATGGTGATTCAACCACGTCCCTGGGCAGCTTGTTGCAATGCTTTAGAAGCCTTTCTGCGAAAAAAAATAATCCTAATATCCATTCTAAACCTCCCCTGGAACAACTTGAGGCCACTTACTCTTGTCCTATCACCTGTTACTTGGGAAAAGAGACCGACCCCCACCTCACTACAACTTCCTTTCAGGTAGTTGCAGAGAGTGATAATGTCTCCCCTCAGCCTCCTTTTCTCCAGACTAAACAACCCCAGTTCCCTCAGCTGCTCCTCCTAAGACTTGTGCTTTAGACCCCTCACCAGCTTTGTTGCCCTTCTTTGGACGTGCATGGAGGCAGGCACCTCACAACTGCAGAGAATTGCATGTCAGGTGCCAGGTGATGGGACCAAAGGGCGGGCTCCTAGTTGGATCATTTTGCTTGGCCACTGTGGTGGCCATGCTGCCTCCTAGGTTGCAGGGCATAGATCCCCCCAAAAGTGGGTAGACACAGTGGCATCAGAGCTGCAAGGATTTAGCACAGGGCTAAGCATGGCAAAAAAAAGCCTTGTGGCAAAAGTGTTCAGTAAAGGCAGGAAGCAGCTGTATTGTGTGGGGCTGGGATCTGCTTGCCCAAGCGTAATGACCTATTTTCCAGCTTTTCCGCTCAGGTGACAATGCAGCAAGAGCTGGGCTGCAACTAAAAGCGTCGGTAATGAACCTGCAGCCCACGCTCAGGGAGGGAGCAAGCGGGGACGCAGCCAGGTGGAAAGTTTAAAACTATAAGGCACAAAGATATTAATAAAACCATCCCTCTTCTCAGCTTCCCTAACCCTATGAGCTTTCTGAAGATGAACCAGGCTTAGGGTGGACTGCAGAGGAAGAGCTCAGCTCCCTGCAAGAAGGCTGTCCTGCACATGTCAGTTGAGGCTCACAGAAAGAAGAGTGAGCAGGACTCACCAATTCCTTGCACAAGTGGTCATGGGCATGTGTCCCAGTCCTGCCCACCATGCCCTCCTTGAGCGAGGGTAGTCTCTACAATGGAGACCATGGCCCACATCAGCCTTCCCTTTCTGGAGGATGCTGCACTACATGTATTGCCTGTTTTTTTTCTGGGGCTGAGTCATGTCTACTTGCCCTCCCAGGATTGTTGGTAGCTCACATGGCTACTCACTTGGGCATCCACTCCTTCCTAAGTAAGAAATTGCCTAGTGTACTATGCCTTGGACCAGAGCTGCCTCCCAAGGTGGAGAGCTGTTCCCACTTCAGGCATGTTGGCCGTGCAGGGAAGAGTTCTGCCCAGCCTTCACTTTCCCCTCCAGGGGACATTGGGAACCCTTGCCCCTTGGGGGACAAGGGAAACCACTATTTCCCTGGGCACCTACGCGAGTTCAAGCTGCACCTTCAGCCTTTGCAAGCCTGGCATGGGAAAACTGCTCTTGTTCACAAGTTTGATCTGTGCCACAGCTCTGCTTGCAGCAGGAGGCCAGAACTGCCTAAGATGTTCTTCCCTCTGTCCTGTTTCCATCGCTTCATTATCTATTGCTCCACAGCACAATCTGCAGCACTGTGCTGCTCAAACCCTCCTGCAATGCAACTTCCCTATTGATCCTCTGTAATGCCCTCAGTAAGAATGGGAAGGGAGGCTAGTTTGGACTAAGCTGTCAAGTTCACTCTGCCAGTCCAAGAGGCATCTAACACTTCTTTGAGAGGCAGCCTCTTCGCTGGGCTCCCAGCTCTGCACTTACACGCCTAAGAGCAGCTTTTCCTCTCCCTGACTTCCCATGAGAGAAAGAAAAGACAATACATGCTTGTCAGATAGGAGAGGTGCTCACCCACACGGACAGCGTGTCTAACAGCAACTTACAGTCTAACACCAACCAGCCCCCGACTCAGCACAATGTCTCCTCTGCTTGAATCCCTGCCCCTTTCTCCTCTGACAGCAAATGCGCCAGGATAGCCACTTCTGCACTTCCAAGTCCCACGATCTGAACACAAACCATCCAGTACCAGCAGCACAGTTGACTCCACTCATGGCATCACTCACATTATCTTGTTCATGAATGAACTATAAATGGAAGCAATTCCTGAGTCAGAAACAGGTGGAGGGGAAGAATGAACTAAAGTGAAGGGAAGTATGAACGAGGGAGGACAAAAGCAACAAATAAACACAGAATGAAGAGTACACAAAAAGAAATAAACAATACATCTGAGCATGTAATACAAAAGAAAGGAACAAAGAAAGGATGCAAGAATGATGATGTGTCTCATTTTAAAAATATGTGTTAATGCTTTGGGCCTGACTTTTTCAAAGTAATAAAATTACTTTTCTGCACTACTTGCCAAGTAGATTTGATAAAAACTTCTCAGTACCAGATCAGTGCTTTAATGGCCCAGGCTACCTCTCTGCAGCTGTATTCCCTGGACTGGTAAACATTGAAACCCTGGGGCAGGTCCCCAGTGACTCCTCCCAGCTGGCTGCAGGGCAAGTTGTGGAAGCAGATTCCCAGGAGAAGAGGCTGGATCTTACTGTGGGATGCTGGATCACAGTGGGTGGTTGTTAGTGTGGGATGCTCAAAGTTGGTTACAGACAGGATTTATTCCCTGTAACATAAAATGCCTAAAAGCTGTATGTCCAGCCTAAACTAGCACATTGAGAAAAACAACACTCGAGGGACCTGTGTCTCTCCATTGACTAAAGGAATTCATAAATTGATGGAAGGCACTAAACTTGGTGGTGGCTAACAATAGGTGAGATAAATCCTACTTTTAAAGATTGAACCCTCTTCTGCAAGAGAAAATGACATACTGCATCTCCCTAAACAGACAGGCTTGAGCACTTTAGTGTTATCAAAGGATGTATACCAAGTATAGTCAGATACTGTTGAAAATCTCCTGCTCTCTCCCTTGTTCCTCCGGCTAGCGTGTATAATTACTTGTGAGTTATCCAGACGCCTTTTCTGGGTTCCAAGAAAATCAGTTAAAGGTTGAAAGAGAGAGCAGGAGGATGGAAGGGAGAATATAATTTCGGGGCTTTTAGGCGCTGGGCATGCTGGTGTGGGAAGGTAAAGTAGCATACCAAAGTGCTCAAGCCTCATACTATGCTTACCCTCACTCAGCCCCCTGCCCAGGTACATATGAGGCTTTGCAACCAGCACGGCACTTCTCTGGAGTTCTGCGTTTACTAGGTCGGCAGTAAAGAGGAATCATCTTCACAGTGCCAAATGCCGCTGTGCACTCCTGAGCTCTGTTGCCTGACTCCAGGAACAGGCAGTGGTTGGCTTGTTTGTCAGCCAGCACAGCTTCAATACCTACTGAAGTCAGGACAAGTTTGCAGGGTATAGACTTACGGCTGGACTTACAGCTGAGTCTGGAGTTTGTAACCTGGGCAGCTCTTGCCCCACCTCCAAATGCACAAGGGAGGCTGACACTTTTGCAGATGTTTTAAAAGCTGTCCTATTATTTATTCATGCAGTTGGGTTAATTCAACCTGGCTGCAATAGAAACAATGCTTACAGTACACAATTCTAACACAAGTTTTCATATCGAGTGAAAGCTAAACTAACACAGCAAGTGGCATCAATAATTGAAATTGCTTTTGGGAGAGAGAGGATGGGCCAGTGTCCTGGTTTGAACGACACAGGACTAATTTATTTTCTAATGCTTGGGAAAACTGCACTTTTAGAAGACTTTAGTGTCTGAATTTGTGAAAATATTTACTTTATAGCCAGCTATGGTGTGTGGGTTTCAAGGTCTCAGTGTTTTTTCAGCTCACCAGGTGCAGGGATGAGAAGGAGTGAGACCTGGGTGCTTGACCCAAGCTGGCCAACAGGGTTATTTCATACCATGAACGTCACATTCAATATAAATAAGAAAGTTTGCTGTGAAGTTCATTCTCTCCTTTAATGGCTGTGATCCAGAGAACTTCTTGCCCTGCTGCTGGACCCCTGAGGCCTTCCCTTCCTCCTGAAGCTGTAGCACTTGCAGTGTCTGACATTTGCTGTCCATTGGGAGTGCCCAGCTTCCTATTGATATAATCGGCTGAGTAAGCCTTGTATATTTTATATTGCTTCTTTAGTGCTATTAATGATAATTATCTAGTCCTATTCTATTAAATCTGTTTATATTTCAACACCTGGGTTTCCTTGTTTTTTCTTGATTCCCCTTCCTGGATAGGGAAGGGTCATCAGGCAATAGAGCGACTGTCTAAACAGCAATAAATTGTTGTGGGTTTTCTCAAGCCACAACAGCCAGGAAGGCTCCAGGGCCAGGTCTGGGATGTGAAAGAGCAGATACAACTCCACTTGCACACATGCTTGCTCACTGCAGGTGGTCAGTGCCTGTCCAACAACTACTGCCTGCTCATGGCCACCCTACCTGGGCATTTGAGCTTGCCAGGATCAGCAGTGCCTGTTCTTCTGCCCACTTGGGCCACAAAAATGACTGTGGCATTGGGTAAATTGTGCAGAAGCTACCGTAGGAGCTATTCTGTCTGCCACATGCTCTCCAGGGAATACCACGTACCCTAACATTGGCGTGCTAAGCGTGGGTACATATGGGGACTGCAAGACAGCCCTTGCAGAGTCCATTCTCCCAACCTGTGCCAGTCTTCCTGAGCTAATTTGACTAGAGTTGGATGGGGAATGAGAACCAGACTACGTCTTAGACAGTTCTAGAATGCCAAAAGGTCTTTGAGCTGCCTCTTGCTCCCACACAAACAGCTCAGAAGTTGTGACTAGCCCTTGAGCTATAGTGTGCTGGAAATGGCAGCACACTATACTACACAGCCAGACCTCTTCCTCCTGCAGCATGGACAGGAAAAATATCCAGGATGAGAATCCTGGGTCAGAATTTCTCCTGACAATGCCTTGTTTCCATGCTTGTCACACCGCTGGGTGTGCAGTCATTGCCCAGCCAGCTCTCACAAGCAGTTGATGAAAATTTGCTTGCAAAAACCACCAATCATTGCTATCCCCAAGCTCAGAACTGACACAGGAAGAGAGTGAAAGTACCTGCAAACAGCACAGCTACAACTGGCTGAGTGTGTGTTTTTCCTTCCTCTTTTAGAACATTTTGTGTCTATTTTATATTTACTCTTATTTTTGCCTTTAAGGAAGACAAATCAGCAGTTTATTGTGAAGAGGGGATGGCACCATGGATTGTTAATGCAAGAACATCGTCTGTTGCCTGGAGAGATCAGACACAAGTTTGAACCCCGAATTCAGATCCAGTTGTTTGATATATGTTCATGTACACTCAGGCCATGTTCAGGATATGTCCATGTACACACAGCCTCAACAGCTCATTTCCCATCTCTGAGCCTTGCTTTCTCCATCTGTAAATAGGATAGCAGGGTCACTCTTTCATCAAACATTTGGAGTGCTACATCGAGCATTGAGAGGTGCAGTGGAAACTGAGAGTAATGAGCATGACGGAGTAGGGCCACCTGCTTTAATGGCCCTCCTGCAACATGCAGAGACAAGACAGGCAACGACAACATAGCAGCTCCTGGGCATTGAGTCTGGGAGGCAGACATTGAGCTTTGCAATGGGGACTGTTCCCAGGAGCTGCTGACACAGAGTTTTTAGTCACATGTGAGGCAGAACAACGTGGTCATTTGCAGGGATGATGCCAAATTTAGGACTACAAGGAAGTGCCAGCCTATTGCTTTTGCAATATTTCTGTGTCTGTGCAGAGGCTAGGTTTGGACTTCACCACAGTATCTGTCACGGGAAGCAGCCCACACATTGCTTGCTGGAGAAAAAGAGGCAATTACTTTTAATTGTAGCTCTCAGCATTAAGAGACTAGAGAGAACATGTGTCTCGTTGCTGGCCAAATCAATACCCATACAGTATATTAAAAAAAGAGCTGGACCAAAGGTCAGGTACCTGCAGCAGTAAGCAGCAATAGCAGCAGGAATGAATTTTGAAATTTGGACCCAGATTTGGCTCTTGAACTGCCATCCTCCAGTCTTTCCCTGCAGTAGCAGTGGTGTGTGTATCAGATTTAGGGATTCGGTTTGTCTTGGTACAAGAGAAACCACTGTAAAATTCAAGGGAACATTTGGGAGAATGGGAGAATATAATAAAGGATCCAGTGCAAAGAACCTCCTGCCTAATGGAAAGGCAGCTCTTACTAAGAACTGTGCTTCTGCTTAATAAAAGAAAGACGCAGCTGAGTGCTGTTCTTCCCTCGAAATGGGTCTCTGAACGAGCTTGTTGCCCCCTGCCTACACACATCACATCACCCTGCATGGCAGCCCTTATATTCACACTCTCATGCAAACTCCCCTGTTTTCACTGTAGCAGTTCTCAGGGTGGGAGAGGTGGTGTCCCCTGTTCCCGATGTCCCTTTTTCATCATACAGACAGCTGTGCTTTCTCCTTTTCCCTCATCTGAAGTAGATCAGGGCTATGCAGGAAATGAAGGCTCATCTCAGTTCCCCAGCAAGAAGACAGCCTGTCATCTTGGACAACACTCAGAACAACAGGTAAGGTGTTTTTCTTCCCAACACTTCAGACCCTGATCCTGCAAAGTTGGGGGCTTACAAGCTGGCAATGATACAATGTGGAAGGCAGAGCAACAGGCAGGTGTT
Organism: Ibidorhyncha struthersii; assembly: GCA_013398815.1. Classification (NCBI taxonomy): domain Eukaryota; kingdom Metazoa; phylum Chordata; class Aves; order Charadriiformes; family Charadriidae; genus Ibidorhyncha; species Ibidorhyncha struthersii. The sequence continues at coordinate 30,584 of VZSZ01008241.1, forward strand.
GAGGTAGTATAGGTCTCAGGTATTCACGGGATTTTACAGCCCAAATTGCAAGACTTGAAAGAGGAGAGAGGTATAGGCTGACAGATGCATTGTTTGTGTGACCAGGAGAGGGTCACCGTGAGACAGTTGAAGGGAACAGTCCAGCAAAGGCAGCCACTGAACAGAAGCAGGGAGGAAACCTGAGATCTTGCTCAGAAAAGGGACAGCTCAGCCAACTGGAGTTTTTGGAGTGGGGATGTTCCGCAGTGCTCTGTGACTGCATTGGAAACAATAAACCATTAGTTGCATGCTTCCTCATGCAGGCCTCTTCATTACCACAAACAGGACCAACTTCCCTCTTATTATCCCCGTAGTGCAGTTGGACAAACTGAAAAGGTCACCCATCTCAAAACTGGACAAAGAGAACCAGGTGTGGAGCCAGCAACAGCTGCTCCCTGCTGGTCTCACAGCAAGGAACAGATATTTTTTCTCCTCTGCCTCTCTTAGTACTTCCCAGAAACCATTGCAGGTGCTTTATCTGGATGGGTTGAGACCCCAGTCACAGACTTTCCCACCCACAAAACCTCTCAGAATCACTAGTCCTACCACAGGAGTGCTGAGCTCCTGCTAGATGATCGCAGGTCCTCTGAGGATAGACTGAAATGAAAGGGCTGCTGATATTAAGGGGGAAACACATCGTTGGGAAATGCATTGAGAGGTGCCAGATAGAGTGGGAATGGTGAAATTCCTGCAGTGGGGACAGAAGGGCATGGAGGACGGGGTGCTTGCTGGTGCAGCCAGGGGCAGGGTGGGCTGTCAACTCCTTTACAGTGCAGGGAGGAGGGGAAGAGGTTTCCACACTTACTCCAGGACGTCCCTGTTGAACTGCTTCTTGCTGTTGCCCAGGAACTCCCCAATCATCTGGCGGCTGAGACCCTTCCGCTGAAGCAGGAAGTGTGCCACCCCAATGGGGGTGTCCGGGATGAAGCCTCGGGAGATCAAGAACTGGATCCCTTTGTCTGGGTTTCTGAAAGGGAAGGACAGACACATGGTGAGTTTGCATGATCTCTTCAAGGCATTATTGCCTCTGCCTGACCTCATGGCTTGCAGCAATGCAGCCCTCTGTGTGCATGGGCTCCTATGAGTTCATGTGTGGGGCAGGGACAGGACTGGTGGGGGACAGGGAAAAGTGACTTGGGGGACTCCCCCCCCAGTTGCCACTGATGACAAACAGATGCCATGGGATGTGCTGTGTCACTTGTAGCACCTGCTGTCACCTGGTGATCACAAATGCCATCCCACTGCTACAAAGGATCCTGCTGCACAATACCAGCGTCATCAGTGACTCTCTTCTGCCATGCCTCTGCTCCAGAGTCAAAGGCTCTTTTATCTTCCCTGCCCACCTTGGTTTGTTTAGGGTCCCTGTGAAGACATGATTAGACTGTGTCCCCCACACAGACAGCATGGGAAATATCAGTCTGTTCAACTGCTCCAAGTGCAACCCCCAGAGAGGTGTCCCCAAGGACCAGGGGTGAGAGCTGGGCCATGACCCTTTGCTTTAAGGGAGCGGGGTCGTACCTTCTGTAGAGCAGACAAAGGCAAAAACGTGACCGTGGAGAGACTTAGGAGACATTGCTGCCATGGACTAAGGCAAAATGAGGCTCAAGACAAGGGGGATAATTGAAGGTGGGCACTTTTTCTGTAAAAAAATACATTCTCTTTTTCATACATTTTTTAGTGCTCAGTGTTGAGTGACACTTTCTACCTTCCTCACCTGAGCGTGGTGCTGGCTGCCTGAACAGAAATCCCATGCTCAGATTTGCTTATATCTTCCTCCACTTCCCCCACCCTTAGCTGTGTTGCTCTTTCCTTCTCTATTGATTTACCCCCTCAGGCAGAAATCTCTGTGTGTGGGTGGATGAGAGCACGCACCTGGAGAATGCCTTGTCAGAGCTGGGAGCGAGCTGCGTGCAGCTCCCAGACAGAGGGCTTTTCTCCCTCTGTGGCTGTGAGTGCCTCTCTGAGAACAAGCCTGGCTCTGAGTGGGCCTGACTGCCTGGTTGTGGGAGTGATTTTTCTGCTTGTTAGTGTGCCAGTGTCTGTGCCCACATATGCAGCTTTTGGGGGGTAGTGCGTGTCTCAAAAGCACACGTATTTGTGTGTGTCTGTGTCCTCTACACACAGATTCCTCTTGCACCATACATGTTCATCAGAGCCTGTGTGTCTGCACATTTTGGCTTTTTCCTCATGTCTCCTACGAGCACCCACACTTCTATGTATCCTGGGAGTGGCTGTGAGCCTATGTGGTGCCTGTCCCACAGTACAGACAGGAATGAGTGTGTATGTGTGTATTCTGCAGGAGGTTTTGTTCTTATATTTCAGTCTGCCCCACTGAAAGGTGTCTGTCATGATGCACTCTTGCTAAGGGGAATTAGTGCAATGCCAGGAATATTTCCACAATCCTTTGGTTGTCTGAGCTGGTGAGTGGGGAGATGTAAGAGGATAGCTTCTTCATGAAAGGATGCCATACTTCCATCGTTAAACCAAATTCAGGGATCTTTGTAAAGGCTTAAGGAATGCATTTGCTCAGGCAGTTTCATGGGGTGAGGAAAGGATAGCATGAGATCTCAGAGCACGTGAATGCATGATATGCACAGGCACAGACTGTGACACTGTCAGGTGGTGAAGGATGTGGGTGAGCAACATATGTCTAGTTTTAGGGAGATCAGCATTCAGGAGAATGGCCTGCTCCTTACAGGGGCCTCATAGATATACAAAAAGCAGACGGGCTTGAAATAGTTCTGCTTACTCTGCAGTGGAACAAAGAAAATATCCTGCGCAGTGTAACATCCCCAGGGACAGTGGCCGGGGGAACGAGTCAGCCCATTAAATTTATGAAGAGGACAGCTGCAAGATCTGATATTGAAAAACCCAGGCCTTCTTCAGGGAAAAGCAACAGTGTACCTTCTGTATTATCACACAGATCTCCTGGTTCACCTTTGAAGAGCACAGGCAAAGTTCTCTGCTAAGTGCAAAGGTCATGTGGTCAGGACTAAAGTCAAATTAAGCAACAGAGATTCATAAAATGCACCTCCACCTGCACACTTTGGTATTTGGCAAGGGACAGTATGGTGTCCACAGCACAAGGATTATCTCAGCTATACTGGTGTGACACCAAAGCCACTGGACTGAATTTGGACTCACTCCAGAGGATCTGGGAGCTGAATGTGGCCAGAAAAATGCAGCTCACACACTCGCAGGGCTGTGCAGATTTCAGTAGAGGTGGCACAATCAATGCATGAGGATGTAGGATAAAACAGTCCAGCTGTGACAGCCCTCCCGCACTGCCTAGACTATAACTCAAATATACATGCATACACTATTCTTCCACTAACAGCAGCTTTTCATCAGTTTTTCCCTGGATTCAATTTGTTCCCCACAAAATCCTGATAGCAATACAACATCTCTGTCACTGAACACCTGCAGATGTATCCCATGTACTGCAGCATGCAGCTTTTACCCAGATGTGCAGCAGACAACTCCAATTCCATCTCCACTGAGCCTGGTCCCTGCTATTTTCTTTAGCATTGCAGGGGTGTTAAGCACGGCCAGCAAATGCTGCGGGATTCCTCACGTCCTGCTGGCTTTCCCTCTGCCCACGCAGCCAGCTGCCCACACACACTGAGTTATTACAGCAGCGCTGCATAATGAAGCACTCTCCATTCCAGGGATTCCACCCCCTCACTGTGGAGTGGGGATGGGGAAAGTGCCATGGCAGCACAGCATTGATGTGCTCCCAAGGGCCTGCTCTGAGACAGAGTGCTGCTTGCTGAAAACGCAACGCAAGGCTGGAGAGACCATGGCAGATGGTGCAAGCAACTGGAGGCTTTCAGCTCTTGGTCCAGGGGAGCAGTGAGCAAAAAGGACGTGCACACACGCATGCATGGCTTCAGCTCCATGCCCTGTGGGTTGGTGCCCACATCGCAAATCCTACAACAGTAAACTGGCTCCTTGCTAGAAATTGACAGGAAAACCAACAACCAAATAAAAGCAGAAAGATGAAAGGCATTCCCAGCCCCTTGGATGGAGGTGCACTACGGTGTCACAAGGGGTGCCATGTGTCACTTAGATCCCGCTCAGAGAATAAAACAAAGGCTTCACTCCTCAAGGCTAATAGGACCTTAAAGATCACCTAGTTCCAAACCCCTTGCCACGGGCAGGGACACCTTCCACTAGATCAGGTTGCTCAAAGCCCAACCTGGCCTTGAACACTTGCAGGGATGGTGCATCCACAACTTCTCTGGGAAACCTGTTCCAGTGTCTCACCACCCTCATAGCAAAAAATTTCTTCCTTGTAGCCGATCTAAATCTACCCTCTTTCAGTTTAAAACCATTACCCCTTGTTCTATCACTACAGGCCCATGTAAAAAGGCCCTCTCCAGCTTTCTTGTAGGCCCCCTTTAAGTACTGGAAGGCTGCTATAAGGTCTCCCCGGAGCCTTCTCTTCTCCTGGCTGAACAACCCCAACTCTCTCAGCCTGTCCTTATAGGAGAGGTGCTCCAGCCCTCTGATCATCTTCGTGGCCCTCCTCTGGACCTGCTCCAGAGGTCCATGTCCTTCTTATGTGGGGGGCCCCAGAGTTGGGCACGGCACTCCAGATGGGTTCTCAGGGGAGCGGAGTAGAGGGGCAGAGCCACCTCCCTTGACCTGCTGGCCACACTTCTTTTGATGCAGCCCAGGATGCTGCATCAAAAGAAGGTGGCTTTCTGGGCTGCGACCGCACATTGCTGGCTCATGTTGAGCTTCTCATCAACTAACACCCCCAAGTCCTTCTCCTCAGGGATGCTCTCAATCCATTCTCTGCCCAGCCTGGATTTGTGCTTGGGATTGCCCCGACCCATGTGCAGGACCTTGCACTTGGCCTTGTTGACTTCATGAAGTTGGCACAGACCCACCCCTCAAGCCTGCCCAGGTCCCTCTGGATGGCATCCCTTCCCTCCAGCATGTCAACTGCACCACACAGCTTGGTGTCACTGGCAAACTTGTTGCGGATGCACTCCATCCCACTGCCCATGTCACCAATAAAGATGTTTAACATCACAGGTCCCAATACCGACCCCTAAGGAACACCACTCATCACTGGTCTCCACTCAGACATCAAGCCATTGACACTCTGTGGCCATCCAGCCAATTCCTTATCCACCAAGTGGTTCATACATCAAATCCATGTCTCTCCAATTTAGAGACAACGATGTTGTATGGGACAGTATCAAATGCTTAGAAAAAATTCAGGCAGATGACGTCAGTTGCTCGTCCCTTATCCACAAATACTGTAACCCCATTATAGAAGGCCACCAGATTTGTCAGGCACAATTTGCCCTTAGTGAAGCCATGTTGGCTGTCACTGATCACCTCCTTATTTTCCATGTCCCTTAGCATAGTTTCCAGGAGGATCTGCTCCATGATTTTGCCAGGCACAGATGTAAGACTGACTGGCCTGTAGTTTCCTGGTCTTCCTTTCTCCCTTTTTAAAAATGGGGGTTACATTTCCCCTCTTCCAATCAGTGGGAACTTCACCAGATTGCCACAGCTTCTCAAATATGATGGATAGTGGCTTAGCAACTTCATCCACAAGTTCCCTCAGGACCCATGGATGCATCTCATCAGGTCCCATGAATGTGTGTACCTTCAGGTTTCTTAGATGGTCTCGAACCTGATCTCCTACAGTGCGCGGTTCTTCATTCTCCCAGTCCTTATCTTTGTTTCTGTGACTTGGGCGGTGTCGCTAGAGCACTTGCCAGTGAAGACCAAGGCAAAAAAGTCATTGAGCACCTCAGCCTTCTCCATATCCCGTGTAACCAGGTCTCCCATTTCCTTCTGGAGAGGGCCCACATTTTCCCCAGCCTTCCTTTTATCACTGACATACCTAGAGAAGCTTTTCTTGTCACCCTTGACATCCCTGGCCAGATTTGATTTTATCTGGGCTTTAACTTTCCTAACCTGATCCCTGACTTCTTGGACAATTTCTCTATATGCCTCCCAGGGTATCTGTCCTTGCTTCCGCCCTCTGTAGACTTCGTTTTTCTGTTTGAATTTGTCCAGGAGCTTGTTGTTCATCCATGCAGGACTCCTGGCATTTTTGCCTCACTTCCTCTTTGCTGGGATGCATAGATCCTAGAGCTTGGAGGAGGTGATCCTCTAATATTAACCAGCTTTCTTGGGCCCCTCTTCCCTCCAGGGCTTTATCCCACAGTATTCTACCAAGCAGATCCCTGAAGAGGCCAGTGTCTGCTTTTTGTTGTTTGGATGTGGGCTGTGGCCTGGGGTCCACTGCAGACTTCAGTGTTTTTGGTTGTTTGGCTGTGGCCAGTTCCCTCCCTCCCTGTCCTCCAATGTTTTGTCAAGAAAACTGAGCCTTACAGATTTACTACACATTATTTCAGCAGCTAGTTTCAAGGGAGCAGGGGAAGCCTGGCTAGGAAGCTGTGTTTCTGAGCTCCACATTGTCTTCTATCCCACAGGGACCTGCGAGCTGCAGTGAACCCAGGCCACTGAATGAAGGAGGATGGCAGAGCTGCTTCCCCAAAACAGACCTGGTGCTGCTAATATATCACATGAATGCGTGCCAGGCAAACTGGGGGAGGAGGAGAGGCTAGGAAAAAGCATTTTCACTCCTGCTTTATCTTCACATCAGTGCTCATGTCAACTGTGCAGGAACCAAAGGAAAACACATTGGGTGGAGGGACTCCTGCCAAGCATGGCTGAGAATACTGAAACACTTAGCACAGATGTGAGCCCCACGTCCCCCTCCAGAAGTACACCTATCCTAATACAAACACCAGAAAATCTGTGTTGACCTGGAACTATCTCTGTCATAATCAACCCCCACCTGTGTCTGGTGCCTACCTTCTCTGTTTCCAGCCCATTTGTGTTCATCAGGTAAATCTGTGTGCACCCAGAGCCTGACTTTGACATATACACATGGACCCACCTGTTCACAATCTGATCGCAGAGCTAGTAAAATGTCCTTCTCAGTTCTGTAAGAGTCCCAAATCTGTCTGCTCTAACATCACTTCAGTTCTGGATGTGCTCTCAGCCCAGCCCTACAAACCTCTCTTCCAGGTTCCTGCCTCCTGGAGTCCACAGCCTCCATGCTACACATATATAAATCCTAAATCCTGTGCATTTCCCCCTTGTCTGTGCAAAATTTTTGCCTAGGACTGCATAATCTTTAGTCCTTTCTCTCACCAAAAGGCCCACGCTAATGTGTGGCAAAACATTCTTCTAGTATGGGTGCATTATGTCCCCAGCATCCTCATCAGGGGACTCAAATGAAAACCAAGAGAGCCTAAGATGAGACTGTGATGATGGAGCAAAACCCAATGTTTCTCATGGCTTGCTTTGATGAGAAAAGTCTCACTGAAAGGCAATGAGCAAATCTAAAGCTCCTTAGAGCAGCTCAGCTGCTTTCTGCCGATCTAAAATAGACTATGTGTGACTCCTTGAGTTAACCTCTCCTAACAGTAATCTCTGGGCTGCTTTGATTTTGCTTTCACACCTACAGCCTTTTCATAGGATATCAGACTCAGATGTGTGAGATACTGAGATGACTAAACCAGGTCTGTCAGGTGAAAGTCTACCCAAATGCCGGAGCACTCATACTGGGCTAGCCAAGCTCTGTTCTACCTCTGCCTCTTTACTTGGAAATGCCCCATGTTAAGTAACCAGAGCTGCGCTTACATGCCCAGCTATGCTTGTTCCTTTGCAACAGAGAGGAGCAGGAACCTAGATCCCAGGCTCAGCTGGTGGATGCCAAGTGGACAACAACTGGGACTGAAAGTTCAGAATTCAGGAGAGCATGGGCACTACTCATGGGGTACTGGGCTTGTTCCTCTGTTGGGCAGAAGATCAGGACAGCACTTGGGTGACTTTAGGGAAAAAACTTCTAGGCAGCCAACCTGTGGGGCTGTATTGCATACCCAGATGGTCATGCCCCTGAATATGAAAGAACTTCCCCAGAGATGGATCTAGACCAAAAGCCTGCCATCACCTGTTCCTCTGAGGCATGAAATAAGCTGGGAAACCCAAAAGAGGAAGAGTCACTTACATATTAAAGAGGTTCAGCCCAATGCGGTAGAGGCGCTTCCTCATGGTGTCTGTGGAAAGTGTGGGGGACTTGCAGCTAGCTGGATTCTCGCAGTGGTACCTTGGGAGGCTGAGGATCATGGCCTGCAGTGCTTCTTTTGAGGACACCTCTGAGGCTGACTTGGCTGAAGTAGAGGTGCTGCTGCTGCTCAGCTGCTCTGAGTTGTCTGCATTCTCAGACTCAGAGCCTTTGCTTTGCCCCATCTCGTTGCTGGCATCAAACTGGAGCTTCTGTACTGCCATCTGCCCAGGCTCAGCACTGCTGTCTCCTGTGCCATTAGTACTGACATTCACCTCGGTGAGAGTGTGGCTGTTCTGGAGAGCTTTGGACTCAGGTAAGCTTTCTGGGGCAGTCGGTGGTTCACTGGCTTCTCCCTCCCCTTCTCCTGGGCTTTCTTCAGCCTTGGTAGCTTGGGAGAGCCCAGCCTGGGCACTGCTGCTGAGGCAGTTTGCCATGGACACCGAGGTAGACGATGAGACAGAGATGTTCTTGTTGTCGATCTGGACTGTAACATCTCGAAAAGCCATCATGAGAGTGCTGCTGCTCTTGGGTAGGGTATCTGGCAGAAGCCCTTCCTCCTTCTCCTTGTCCTGCAGCTCAGCTTCTAAGTCTTGGTTTGGCTGCATTGAGCTGGCACTGAAGGTCTCCCTTATCTGGTATGAGCCACCATCTTGCAGTGAGCACATGGTCTTCAGGCTCCAGGTGCTGAGGGCATCATCAATAGACTTGGCCAGTGACTGAACTTGTTCCGTGAAGGAGTCCTCCAGCTCGGTCAGTGCTCCACTGATGGTGGCTGGCAAAGATGGGGACCTCACCAATGGGATGCCCACAAAGTTGTACCCCTCCACCAGGGCTTTCTCAGCAGAGAAGCTCTCTGAGTTCTGGACCCGGACTTTCCTCAGAGAGATGCGGCGTGGCATGCGGCTCTCCAGCAGTGAGTTGCGGATCTTCTCAAAGTTCTTGCTGAGCTGGTACTGCCGGAAAGCAGTCTGGATGGTGCAGGCTGCCCTCCGAGATACCAGGTGACCTCCGTATTTGTGCTCTAACATTTCAATCTGAAAGACATACGAACAGGAGAGGTTATTTTTTGCTGATTGACTTCTGATAGCTTTCTGTTACTCCAGTTCCTACACTGATTAGTCTGTAATGACTGTCAGAGGAACTTCTAACACTGAATTAGCTTTTTCCTGCACTGCCGTGCCCTTGATTTCAACAGAAGGCCTCCCTCAGGGCATGGCTGGCTAAAGCATCAGTACTGTGAGCTTCCTCACAGCTGTAACATGATCATGCCTCTTCCTAGAGTGTCAGCCATACAAGGTGGAGCCTGGAGGTGCCCTTCCCTTGCAGACCCACTTCTGATGGCCTTTAGGGCACGCTCATCACTGCAAATGCAGTGTTCCAGCAATGTGTCTTCCCGTTCAGCAGTACTCTGGTAATGTCAAGCACCATTTGTTGTCTCAGAATGTTACTGCTGCTCCTCCCCTCCTTAGTCACCTTAGGAAATACTCTCAGGGAAAGGAGAAACCATTCAGAAAAAGGAATGAAAAATTAATTTTTAAAAGCAGAAAATGCTGGCTTTATCATAGGAGCTAGTGAGAAACACCAGCTTCCACAGAAGTTAGTGGAGGCTGGGTTTGTTCAGTGTCTTTTAAAAAGCATTCTGAATCCCAAAGTATCTTCGTTTCTGATACCTGACTTTTTCAGGTGTCAGCCAGCAGTGAAAGGAAAACTAGCCAAGAAAAGAAAGACTGTCAGTTTTGAAAGATAAAAAATTCTGATTTTAAACGTTGAGACAAAATATTAAGAACAAGTCAAAGGAGGATTTACTCCTTCCTGAGCTGGTAACAACAAACACATGTAAATACATACACATACTGCTAAGTGACATCTCAACAGGCTTCAACAAAGCAGGTACGTGTGGTAATTTCTCTTCCGTAGTCCAGTATTTATACTTCCCAGTAATCCCCTCACTATTCCTCTGCAGCTGGGCCTTCACTAACATGCTACTGGAGAATGTTAGATGACTTGGTTCCAGTGAGTGACTGACAGAGGACAAGAAGGACAGTGTGAAGACAACGGTGGATGATGGGATTGAAGAAAAAAGAAGGATGAACTCAAATTGCCTTCAGTGAGGTTTTGGCTGAACTATGAGCTAAACTCTACATTGTCGGCACTTCACAGTGCAGAGTGCAGGTGCAGACTGTAGTGTTTATATGTGTGTGTGCGCATGCGGAAAAGCCAAAAAAAAGGTAAAGTGCAGAACTGGAAGTGCTGGTGAAATCAGTCCTGAATTAACAGAGGATTCACTACATCATTCATGTGGCGAGTATGAGCTCATTAGCAGATCCAAAGGATGAGTTTTACTGACTGCATCCTTATCCCCAAGCAGATACCACTTGCCCCTCACCATGCCTTGCTGGCCCAGTACTCACAGGATGAAGGACTGAGCTCTACAGAAGAATTGAGTTTAAGTGCAAACTGTTTTTGTAGCCAAAGTGAGACTGAGGCATGAGCCTCAGCTCACAGAGTCATGTCATGTCATCTGTTTCCTTCTTTTCCTTTTTTGTAACACTACATACATTGCAGATAAAACCATCAGTGAGTGATCTAGATACAAGTGAAGGCCTGGAATGACAGCTGCGAGAAGTGTAAATCACCTATGGCATCTTTCCAATACTAACTCCTCTGAAAGTAGGTGAAGACAATATGACCTTGGGAGATGACAAAAAGAGAGGAACAACATGACCCCAGCCATTCTGTCCCTGCATTGCTATCCTGGCTGCTGGAATAAGTACTGAAGGCTTTGCCCACTGGCACCCCATCACCCCAGGCAGCAACAGGTCCAGGGATCCTGCTGCACACTGGATAAGAGGTCGCCATTTCTGAAAGGGAGCAGGAGGCGGCACATCCTTTGATATTTCCCTCACTAGAAATGAAGATGGGACCCTTTGCCTTGTGCTCAAACATAAGGTACGCTTCCGTTTTCTGTTTGCCTAGCCCTGTCCTTGAATTCACATCTGCCCAAAGCAAGCATCAAAGCCCAGCACTGAGAAATACTAGCAGTTTCTTTAGCAATGGAGTTGGCCACTGCAGCTATAGAGGCAGCTAGCTCAGAGTTCTTCTTACCCCTAATTAAAAAAAAAACATTGGCCTAATACTTGCCCTGCCACCCTTCCAGAAAGGGTCTGCAGAACTGCTGCTAAAAATCACCCACACAATGATCATGGATTCAGGTTCATTTACCACAAGACCTCTCAGTAGGCTTTTTGGATAAAGAAGGTCCCTTCTTATCCCCAGAGTTTGATGTGGCAGGAAAGAGGAATACGGGGACAAGAAGAGATTCTGGGTAGCAAGCAAGGGTTTTCCCGAGGATCTTTGTCCTTCTTTCCAAAATGACCACCTTAAAATCCCACCATAAAATCAGCACTCCTGTCGCATCTCTTCAAAATTGGACTCCTGGATTCCCTGGAAAGAGACTGAGTTATTCCTTGGCCCTTCCCTTCAGGAGGAAGGCTCAGGTAGAAAAATGCAAATTAAACCAATAACCTTCACAGGCCCAACCCAGACAGTTATTACTGACAACTGACCACGAGCACTTAATATAACCGTCTGGTTAATCAAAATGTAGAGCTAATTGTGTTGGGAGGGAAAGAGGAGCAAATGGGAGGGACAGAATAATAGTAAGGTGCAAAATAAGGCAGAAGCAAGAGCCTTATAATTATCTGAGGTTTCCAAGGAGGTGACAGCCATGCTGAAAACATGAAATTCATATGCTCTGATCTTATTAGAGGCCGAGACAAAATGTCATTGCTGATCTGAAGTAAAAGGCCAGTTTATCTCATGCAAGGACAGTTCCCCAAAAGGCAGACTTTAATAACTACTAAGAGGCGGGATCCTTCCAAAAGTCTAAATGAATGGTGGAAGCTGTCAGTACCTTGATAAAACATCACCAGCTTTTTGCAGCCCATTATCTCAGTCGTCCCAAAGGGCTAAGGCATTAAGGAGCAGAACAAGACGTAAAGTGAGAGGACTCCCAACCTAGTCTGTTCTGCAGTTCATAAGAGATGTGCAAGGCCAGGGGTCCACTGCCACCCGGCCCTGTCTGAAGCCAGGGGAGTCCTACAGTGTCTTGCAGCTGGGATAACAAGGACCAGGGACTGGTCCAAAGGGTGCCTGAGAAGACTGGCAAAGCCAGAAGGAGTACCCGGTGGACAAGTGCCCTCCCCACCCTTGCTTGGTAGGAGTGGGTCTCTGTCTCTCTCCCATCGACGTAGCCCAGCCATTTCCTGTTTACTGATGTCTGAGACATTCACGTTTGCTACCAGGTCGAGCTAACTGACTGTCCAGAGGAATTAAGGATTTCACACAGCTGTTGGCCTGTTTTCTTCCTCTTGAGAGGGGAAAAGGGCATCCATTAGCACCACGGCAGTCGCAGGTAATGGAGATGTATGTCTGGCTTGCTTGAGGAACCTTCTCTTCCCATTTGAGAGGCGAGAAAGGCCAGACATGATTGGCCTTCTCTCACTCCTAATAAACCCTATGAATCACAAGTAATTGCCTACTTAAAGCTACTCCTCTCTGGGGAATGATCCGACAGCTGCCGCCGAAGGAAGGGAAAAGCAGGAGGAGGATTGGGGGGATTTCAAAGAATAATTAGCTTAATACATTTCTGGGCCTCAATATGAACACTCAGTCTGAGCAATTCAAGCCTTGTGGCTGAATTAGAAATGGCTGGGAAAGATCCATTGCCATGAGGGACTACACATGAAGGCAGCTTTAACAAGGTCAGCCTACGGCAAGCCAAAGCGCCAGGCCTGGATATGGCCAAACATTTGAGGCGCACACCCCATGGCTTTGTTGCCCATAGGCATAAATTCATAAATCTGCCAGGAGTAAATGGGCCTGATCTTATTCTCAGTTAGCACTGGTTTTCCACCCAGGTTGCCACTGAGCATAGTGACATGCCACCATGTTAGCAAGAAGAGAATCAGGCTCAGTGACAGAATCTGAGTCACTCCAATCAATGCATGCATTGTAAAAAATAATAGAAAAATACATACAGAGCATACATGTTCTCTATCACCCATGCTTAACACCTCTCCCTCCCACCAGCCTTTCACAATGGAAGGATATTGCTATCAGGGCCACGTGTTAATGGGATGTTTTCCTTCATATGTGGGACATCTGCCCTCCTTCAGCACAACAGAATAGTATGTATGACTGAAAGTATGTTCCTCTTCTGTGATTCCCTCCATTTTCCCAACATTACAATAGAGCCTAAACATAGGGGAACTTTAGCATAGCACTTGAGTTTCCTTTCCAGCCTCCCAGCATAGTGTACTTCTGCTCTGTGCACTGTCAGCATGCTCTGTTTCATGGGGCTGAGAGCAAGGAGAGCCATGACACCAACCCTCTAGTATGATGCTGAGAGGCAATGACTGGTAGGTGGCCTGCAGCTCCAAGCCCTGCAGAGGAGGCTGTATGCCACCCTCCTTCCTTAACAGCACTCAGTCCTCTCCCAAAAGCTAAACGTGACTTCAACTGCACTGAGAGACTAAAAATGTCTCCTTCCACTTTTAAGTTCTATTAACGTATTACATTTTGTTCTATGACTGGGGAACTACTGGGACAGTGCTGTGAGGGTCCTATCACCCTTATTCCCATTCAAGATAACCACCTGACAAGTAAGTTGATAGGAATACCTGTGAGAACACATACTAAAATGCAAGACTGGAAGAATTAATACTGTTCACTCCCTGAAAATATCCCCTTCCAGAGCTGGAGGCAATCCACTGAGGACATCCATCAGGCTGAAGGAGCACACATACTGTAAGCACCCTTTGGTGTGAGAAAAGCGGTTTCACCTATGAGATAGGCTAGGTCACTGCAAGGTCAGTACTTTGAGGCACCAGAATTTAATGAATGAGCAGCTAACATGTCTCTCTGTCTCACATGCATCCAGGGCAGGTCTGGCCTCTGCTGCAAGAACAGTGATAGGACAACATGACCTTAAGGCTAAAATAACAGGACAGACGCTCCCCAGGACAAATCAGAGCAGCTTGTGGACATTGAGGAGGCTAAGCCCATATATAGCAGCCAAGATCTGGCCCACCCTGAGGGTATGTCACATTAGTTTGTGAAGCCAGTTAATTAGTCTGTCTTGTTTCTTTTCCTGGTGTGAAGCAAGAATTCCGTCTGAGGTGAGAATGCAGTATTTTGAGAAAGATGGAGCTAAAGAGCCAAGGTCTCTTTTCAGCTCAGGAATTTATTGGGCCATTGATCTGATGTGTATGTTTAAGGACAGCAGCAATGCCTTGAGGGAAGTGGCAGAGAGACATCCCAGGAGCATCAGCTTCTTCTGTAGGAACCTCGTTAGCTGAGACCCTTCATCTTCAATAGCACAGCTCCCACTGAATGTAGTCTGGACACCGTCACTAGCACTTGCTTGTCCTCCTCATCTCACACACTGCAGGATCTGCATATCAAACAGCCTCTGGTTGAGCTGCCATCCCAGGGAAAACTCAGAAATGATTCTTTAGGTTTTGTTTGGCACAACAGCTCTCTTGGGCTGTAATCTGCAGAGATGCGGGGTAGTGGGGGCACGTTCCACCTCATTGCCTTTGAGTAAGGAGGCCAGCTGTTATTAGCCCCTGTCCCACTATCCCCTGCTGCGAGCCCATCAGGAGATGGGTAGACTTGTGCTCTGGAGCTAGGCTGTAGCCTCAGGCACAGCAGGCAAGGCTTGCAGCTTCAAGAACCAAATTTTCTCTCAGCCTGGTAAACCTGCCTGTCTCTTCAGCATGCATCGCTAGATTGAAGGCAGGGATGGTAGCAATACACAAACATCATGGTAGACACTGTGCAGGACACTCATTAAATAAACCCCACTTCCCCTGAAAGCTCATGCTTTGAAGAGAGGAATACAGAAGTGCACTGGGGACTCGCCCAGTGTGATCCAAGGGGGCAAGATGGCTCTTGGAGACCATCCCATGAGGGAGGTCTTTGGGGATATTCACTTGCTGGGAGCCCTACAGGCACTGTACGCTTGTGAGCAAGGCAGTATCTCTGATTGCCGCAGCTCTTGGCTGCTCGCAATCTGTTTCTAAGCCTACAGTCACAACTGAGTATCTGGGTCCGTTTTGGACCACAGAACCCAGGCAATGTGGAGCAGAGCCCAGCAGGTTTGGGTGAATGGGTGTCACAGCCAGAGCGGGGGAAACTACTTCCTCCATCAGCCCCACGTAGCCAAAGGGCCAGGCCTGTTCAGGCAGGGCAAAAGCTCAAGTTGAACAAAAGGCTAAAGTGTTTGCTGAAAGACGTCCCACCACAGTGCGAATGCAGTCCCACCCACCCCGTCCCCTTCTCCCACAGCCTGAGGAGGAAGCCTCTGTACCTGTTTATTCTTTAGGTCAAGGGAGAGCTCATAATCGGAGGCAGCCGCATGGGAACACGAGGCCGTCCCTTTGCTGCGCTGCACTCTCACTGGGGAGCCCGTGTGGTGGAGGCTCGCCTTCTGCACCAGAGGGGAACACCCCGCTGCCTGCTCTTCTTGGAGCTCCGCATGCTGGGCTTTTAGCGTCAGGGTGTCGGACCTGCCTTCCTGGCCACTCTGTCTGCCGACCTCCTTCGGATCCTCCGTTTCACACCCGGCTTTCTTGCTTGTGGAACCGCTGGGATCGTCACTGTGAACAAAATGCAACGTTTCGCTTTTTTTATTTGTTTTTATTATATTTTATTTATGATTATGTTTATTGTTGTTCGCTATACTCATTCACTGAGCTGTGTTTTAAATGCTTAGAGAGCCTGAGCTGTGAGGGGTCTCTCTCAGTGATGGATCAGGACTTTAGGTTGATCCCTCCCTCCCTGAGGGCAGGGACTTGTGCTGCACACACTGTATGAACCAGTCCTGTGACTGCTGGAGCTGCTCAGCTGCCTCTGCTCAAGGTGCTGCAGTTGGAGGTGAGGGGCCAAGGAAGGTGTCATGGCCTACAGACACCTCTCCTGCTCCTTGGAGCAGCTAGCAGCTGACAGTCACCCCCGTGCCCTTGCTGCCTATTGCTCAGCATCCCCCTGTGCATCCCAGAGTCCCATCTGGCATGGAGCCTGGACCCCAAGGGTCCACCTTTCCTGTGGAGTTTCTAAGGGCACGTGGGAAATGGTGCAGGGACAGCTGAATGATGCAGAGTTTCCAGAGAAACTCTTGGAGAGCTGAGCCTATAAAGATGCAACAGAGCCAGCCAGCCCTGAGATCCTGACTCTTTAAAGCATGTCCAGCCCTGAGATCCTGACTCTTTAAAGCATGTAGCTGTATACAGCCGTAGCAGACTGCAGAACTTCCATGAAAGAAACTGTTTCTCTCTGACCCACAGATTGCTGTGCCACTGACATATTGAGGAGAAAGGAAAACACCCTTTTCTCCTGTCAGCAACAGCAGTAATTGTGTGAAACCACGGCCTCACAACAGTGTACTCTTAAGAGAGCTGACGTTGCTCTAGACAGGATGGGATTAGCATATGTCTGATCCATTGAAGTGCTGAGGAAGTCTGTCGTTAACCTCTCTTGCCAAATATTTTCAAGAATCATCCAATTTCAGACAAGATTTTGGTATTCTGGGGGACTGTTTGAACAGTGTTTGGTTTTTGTTGCATTAGTCTCCTTCCAGTGGCTACAGAGGAATAATTTATGATTTCCAAGAGTGTGCAGGCCAGTCCACATGGACTCTGGGTTCTGCTGCACCACGTACATCAGATATAACTCCACTGGTTTCCAGGGTATGAGTATTTAGCTGACAGGAACACCTAGCTTGGAAATAACTACTACAGAACAAATGCATATAATTCTATTGAAGCCACGAATGTGTACCGCCTCCCATATTTAAACACCATTAAATTATTTAATTCACTTCCGAATCATATTTCTTTCTCTTGGATTTGCTCCACATATGACCAGTTCTGCTGTCATCTAGATAACAAATCATTTTATGATTGGTGTTGATGTCAGAGCAAAATCAGGGAAATTAGATATGAATTTTGTAGTGCCCAAATTACTTAGAAGCATTTAAGTCTCATTTTCAAAAGCGCTGTAAGCACTTAAGAGCCCAAGTCTTCTAACTGTAAATAGACTTTGCCTCCTAAGCCTCGGAGCACTTTTGCATACTTACTAGTACTTTAAAAGGAAGTTTATTCTCTCTAATGGCAGCTCTTCTGTTCAGTAGATTTAACAATCAAATTTAGAAATGTTCCCACAGTTTCTAAAAAGGCTCCAAATCTGATAAGCCAGAGACAGTACCACAACTTCAGAAGTAAGAAAGATGAAGGATTTAAAGGTAGACATTTTCTTCTTTTAATAAATATGCATGTAGTCACCATTTAGACTTAAAAAATAAATCACAGAAGAAACCAGACTCTTACATAAACACTATATAACCAACTTTGTCAAAGCATATTAAAATGACATATCTGCATACTCATCAATCAGGAAATACCACCATTAAAATGAGGCATAAAACTGTCCCTTTAGGTTGTAAACCTTATAAAATCTTTCCTTGTTCTATTCCTGATACTATGTAATTGAACACTCTTTTTCTTCTGCACCTAAATATGTACATGTAAAGAATGTACCATTTTTAACTCCTTCTGTTCTATGTCCATCCACATTGCAGGAAACATTAAAAAAAGACTTTTACCTTACAGCTCTCACTGTAACATTTTTATTGGCAGTCTCTGTTCTACCCATTCTCATTTAACCAGCAGAGCAGTAATTTTTATCCTCAGCTCAAGGGATGACCAGGTGAACACAGATTTGATCATGTTTTCATTGAAGTGCGTGCCAAAAGCCTCATGAGTATTTCAGTGGGAACCAGACTGTGCCCTACAAAGCAATTTCAGCTAGATGCATAAGCTCTGATTCAGCAAGCAACATACCCCAAATTGCTCTGCTGAGTCAAGGCCACAGCGCACAGTGTGCTACACAGACTTTCTTTAGGGCAGATCAGGGCCTGAGGCAGTAGACTAGAGAGCTAGTTGACTTCCCTTGGAGCATGAATGGACTCTAAATGCCAGCAAATATTCCCTGATGTGATGGTCCTCTAAACACTTGCACATATGCTTAAGTCTATTTTTCTGAGGGCCTCCACTGACTGCTCATGGTAGAACGTGAAGTGTGTACATAAGAGTTTGCAGCATTCAGGTCGGTTGCTCTGTAAGGCTGTACATCACCTCTAGTGCATGCTACCTATTTGGTTTTCCATCACACACAGTTTAGAGTCAGAGTGAGTAACATTCATAGTGACAGGATATCCTGCATGCACTGCTAATACAGGAGATAAACCAGCAGGCTTTGTAGAACCACAGCATAACCTAGGCTGGGAGGGAAGGTTGGAGGTCTGTATTCTGTATTCCAACTCCCTGCTCAAAGCAGGGCCATTTTCAAAGACAGGTAAGGTTGATCTGGGCCTTCTTCAGTCAACTCTTGACTATCTCTGGACACGAAGATTCCTCAGGCTCTCTGGAAAGCCTTGTCAGGGCCCTTAGTGCACTAATAGACCTTAATGGTCTGACCCGCCTCACCTGGGGCCCCCACAAATATCCCCTTGCACAGTTCCCCCTTTTCAGCCCAGCCCAGGGCCATCAGTCCCTCCCCCAGCAACACTGTAGAAGTGCTGGTCTCCAACTCCACCACAGCCTTCCCCTTTCCATGGTCATGGACCCACTTGATCTGGACTGACTGACTCCCCAGCTTGACCTTGGACTTGCCTCATGACCATGGACCTACCCAGTGATCACTGGGCTGTGTCTGACCCTAGGTACTCTCACTGGACCCGATTCTTGCCCTGGACAATAAGGCAGAGGGCATCTGACCAACCCAAAACTTTTAGCAGCTCCCTTTAACCTCATTAGGCATTAAGGACATTCCTCAAGACACAGGAGGGCCCTAAGACTGCAAGCACTAAGTGCACACCTTCAGTCACAGTTGTGTGAGAAGCACCACCAAGCTCAGTGCTTCTGCTCACAGTGCATGACTGAAGACCCTAAAGACACTGTACTAGGATAAGGATGTAAGCTAACTGCACGTACGCATATAACCTTGCCTTCCTCCTCCATGCATGCTCTCAGCCCAGCGAATACACCCATACAGAATGTATTGTGCTTATGCGTGGAATTTTCTGAGGGTCAAAACTCGGTCAAATCAAAATCAGATTCCACTGCAGTACTCAAAGGCATTTTTCAGCTAGATGTTTTTATGCTAAATATAAACTTTTTAACCCCCTGCTGGTTTGGCTGTTCTGCTGTTCAGAAAGCAATAGCAAACAGTTCTTGCTGAAGTGGGAATGGTTTCTACATGTTCTTTTTGTGAAGAAAATATGGCTGAACCACTTTTACTTAGTGGGGGAAAAAATCTCCAAAAAAAGACGACAAACCTACTTCACCTTTGAGCAAGAGACCAAAGCTGGAAAATTTCAGCTTCAGCTGGTAAACTTCAGTGACTTATAAGCAATGGAAAAAAGGGGTAAAGATAGAGTTTGCTTAGCAGCCTGAATATTAGCACTATAGCCCTGTGGTTCCACTTACCACCCTGAATTTCTCCCAGGTTTACTCCCACCTTGAACCTGTTTTGAGGAAGTGTTGTGAGGAGGCCTATTCTCTGTTGTCCAGTAGCAGCAATGGATGAAGCCCCCATATGAGTGACAAAACACACTGCTAACAATTGAAACTGAAGCTGCAGTGAAATATAGGCGAAAATTTTAACGATCCTAATTGTTTCCCTCTGTCCTGAGTGACACAGTTGATTTGTATTGGTAGAGCTCAGTTTCTCTTAGTAAGTGAAGGCTCAGTAGCTATTGTAATCATAGTAACAAAAAAAACTGACAGTAAGGAACATAAGTAGGGCGAAGATAGACACTACAGCATGGAAGATGTCTGGGAGAAAAATATTATTAAATAAATTATGGGGATCCACTTGCTTTCCCTTGGCCAGTGAGCAATCAGCCTCCCTGGCTGTGGGATGAAGGAGGGGAATGGAGCTATTGCACATTCTGTTTCTTGGATGAGCAAATTTTTCTAACCACTTGTAATAATTGAAAGTCCCATGCAGAGTCTAAGGTGTGAATCCCAATGTCCTGGCCAAAATCCAACTAGGTTAATTTAGTTCTGTATCCCAGCATCACCCCTGCAGTTTCAACTGTAATCACTGTTCTTTACTTGCTGTCCTAAAGTATCATACACCACCATCTTTCACAGTTTTTACAGCGACTCTTGCATGATAAATGAAGCAATTTTCTGCTAGTCCTGCAATCAGGTAGGGAAGGTTTGTAATGTCTTTGAATTCAGTTTGATTGAAAGTTGTAATATTAATGTAAATCACTTGCAATCAGATAAAAAAGGGAGACTACAAATTCAGCTCTTCTGTTCTTTCTAGATGTTCCTACATGACTTGTGTGACCCATAGCAACTAGCTTAGTCATTATTACAAACATTTCATCTGCTGTAGAAAACATCTCTCATGTTTCAGGTATCTCCTGCTACTTTTGCACTGCTGGCTTGTATATGCCTGCTGCAGACAGAAACCAGTTTTGTTAACAAAGATGGTGACTACAGACAATCTGACTCAGGGCTTATATGAAATACTATAGCTAGTCTAGCATTTCAAAACAGGGATTTTGGGGTTCTGGGCTGAATCCTAGTGTTTGTTTCAAGAAAGCAGGATGGTGAAAAAGCTCTCACTGGGACAATTCAGCTGGGCACCCATAAATATTTTTGTTTAGCATGGGTAAGCAAGACTTCTGATGTTTAGCTTCTATGTGCAGATTTCTTAGGAAGATTTTCTGTAAGGAGTACACTGAGGGAAGGATGTAAGGAGATGATAGAGGAAAAACGGTATTATGTAGAGGGGTTTTTTATTACTTCTTTTTTTCCTCCCTTCCTGGTATTTTGGAAACCTAAAGCCGAAATCAGTGATACTAAATTATCAAACCAGAAAAGCCCATTTACCCATTCTTAGTTGTATCAGCTACCCGTGTCTGTACAGAGCTGTTGTATCATATTCTGTCCTGGGAGAGACATGACTGCTTTTCAGTTCCTACAGCATCAGGATGGTGCACTTCCCTGCATACTCCTCACCATGTCCTCGCTGCTGGAAAGACACGTTTCCAGCTTGGCAAGGATCTGTGCTTCTAACTGCCAGCTGTGATACTGAACCATGATTATCTATTGGATTTTGACTGTCAGGCTTAAACATTCCCATACCTGATGACTTGAGAAAGAACATGCAGCCCCTTCCCCCCAGATATTTCAAGACAATTTCAAGCTATACCTGTAGACAGGAACACAGAAGCTGGATGCTCCACACATTACATTCCATCACCTCACTGTCAAATACCAGAATCAGTTCACAGTCTGAGAGCAATATTCATAGCTCTCAGAAAGGTGTTTACAGGGTAGCTGAGTGACTAAACAGGGCTCTAGGGCCAGGAGAGCTACTCTTCTCAAAGAGAGTAATTTTAGTCCTGTAAGAAATTAAAGCTGAGCTTTCTCACTGATCACTCCATAGCTACACAGCTCTCATGTGGTCAAGACACAAAACTCATCTCTTTGCTCCTTCTCTCCTACAAGAACAAAAATTATTGCAATATCAGAGTAACAAAAATAGCAATGACTCTTCTGGACTTGGACAGTGGTGTAAGAAACCAGTCACTCAAGAAGAGGATGCTCAGATGCCGTGTTGGCAGGTATAATGGTTATGCAAAAAGATCTATCTAATTGAATAGGAGAGAAGCTATGGGTGTGAGGTGTTACAAAAATACTACGGAGGCTGATTTCACCTCCTCTTTGTGTCCGTGTGTCACTTCAGGAGAAGACCACGTTGCTGTTTCCTACATATAACTTACTAAACACCTTTATGGTATTCAAGGTCAGTGTGCAGGATTGTGAGCTGTAACTGAGGCAAAGACTACATGGACTAGTTGTGAAGGACCACAAAAATTTATGAATCCATTTCACAGAGCTCCTTATGACAATCAGGTGGTTCTTGTATATAAGCTGCTCTAAAGTGCTGAAAGCAATTAGTATTATTGAGGCCTGAGAGCCATATCAGACTTCAAAGCTTCAGAGATATCAGAATAAAAAAAACTTAGAAAGTGCCATATGGAGAATTAGAAAAAGAGGTCAGTAGCTAACGCCAAGAGAACAGAGTCCAGACCCCAAGTCTGCAAGAACCTGCGCTCCCTCTGTCTTTAGACATTTCAGCATTTCTGCTGTCCTCTCTCCTCTCCCTGATCAGGAAAAAAAAAAAAAAAAAGTAAAAATCAATTGCTGAGTTAGCAGGGTCCAAAGTGCCTTTTCAGTTTATTTCATCTCAGTGTTCCCTGAGGATACCCATAACATATGGTGAATGGGTTGATCAGAATTCAATGAAAAAAGTGGCTGAGACAGGCTTGGTAATATATTATGGGATCTTTTCAAGGTTCAGAGATTTCTGACATGCTGGGGGTCTGAGTGCAAAAGAATTGCTTCTGATTTGCTTTTAAGTTCCGGTTTTAGGGTGACTTGGAGGCAATGCTCTCTGGGAGCATGCTGAAAATGATGGAAGGCAAAAACTTCTCCTGCCAGAGAGGCAGAGAACTTGGAACTTGATCTTGGCAAATCATCCCCTGCCAGCAGAGCTGCAGTTTTCTCAGACAGTCTCCCCCAACACAGACAAATATAGGAACAAGATTCTGATTTTGTCTACATTCACGTAACACCTTGCAAAGCAGTGGCACCGAGCCATCTTCTCACACTAGTTTTACCCAAGAGGAATTAATGATAATTAGCCAAGCTCATTACCCATCCCAGAATATATTACTTGTTTCATAAAAAGGCTGGCACACACACCTGTAAAACAGATTTGACAGTACAGTACAGTAAATATATTGGAAATCAATTAAATTTAACATCCTTTAGCACACACTGAACCAGGCAACATCTTTTCAACATTGCTTAAAGTGGTTTTGGTGAGATGTATCTTAAGGAGACAGAAAATGTAATAATACTAGCAAATGCCTTATGTCCCACAGGGTCCAACATGCCAAAGTCAGGGCCTCCATTTCAGATCTGTTATTTAAATATGTCTCCATGTGCTGTGTCATTCCCACATTGTTGTGTTGTTGTACCTTTTGCTACAGAACAGCACTACAGGGGCTAAACTTTTCTGATGCACCCCATGTCCTTGTGGACATGTCCAGGAGTCAGTCTGGGTTGGCTGCCTGTCTGGGGTCCAGGTTCTCCAGGACTGACTTCAGCCACCTGAGGACTAGGATCTCTGCTTTTTCATGGAGACAGACCGGCTCCTCCAGAGGGTGACTTGGAACAGCTAAAACAGCTCCAGCTGTAAGAGAAGTGGTGATTATGGTGCAAAGCTGGCTGTGCCAGGTGGTGTGGTTGTCACACGTTTTTTCTTTACAGTTGCTATGTGTGTCTGGCTGACACCTCAGAATAAGACTTGGGCCATCTCTGGGGCACACCCCTCTTTCCTCCTCGCTTCCCAGCCATGCCTCCTATTTCACCAGCTGCAGGAGCTCAGGGGTCAGTTTAGGAAGCACAGCCCCTTTCTCAGCTGCCCACCACACCTCTGTGCTTGACGCCCCAGGCTGCTTGCTGTGCCGTCTCTGCAGGTTAGACTAGGAGGAGGTCTCATGGCCTGTCACTGCAGAGGGGGTTACTTATGGCTGTGTCAAACAGGGCACCTGCACTTATCACTGAGGTGTGAAAAGCACCAAGTGGGCAATGAAGGCACAGGGGGGCCCTGCTCTGCAGGGTTTAATTACTTTTACTTTAACCCCAGACTTTTTTTGCCTCTGCAATGTTTAGTAAACACGACCTTTTAGAGAAGGAAAAAACAGATGGCATCCTGCATTAGTGTAACTGCCCGCTCAGCACCCCGGGAAAGAGAAACTTGGCTTCTCAGCAGCAGTCTTTCTGCCACTTCAACTCAGATCTCTTGGCTCCTCATCCCTGAGGCAGGTTTGAACAGCACCGAATTCGCTGACAAAAGCCTGCCGGTGCAATCATGCAGAAGATAGAATTTCACTGCTAAAATGAGATGAATTCAGGGCTGGGAGGCAGCAGGGCCTCTACAAGGCAAGAAAACCTTTCATATCTCCTCAGCCCATTGCTCTCCTATTCCAGGTACCTGTGAGCTGGGTTAGGGCCACAACTCTTGTCATTTATAGACATAAGCAAGGGCTTCTGTGGTCTTCTTTTTCCACCTGTTGTGACAGACCCTGGGTTGGACTGCACCTCTGGGTTCCTTCCTAAGGGATCAGGGTAACTGATTACTGAGTGCCAAGCCACTCTCCATGATGCCAAACCACTCTCCATGATATTTGAAAAGTCATGGCAGTCAGGTGAAGTCCCCAGTGACTGGAAAAAGGGAAACATTGCATCCCATTTTTAGAAAGGGTAGAAAGGAGGACCCTGGGAACTACCAACCTGTCAGCCTCACCTCTGTGCCTGGGAAGATCATGGAACAGATCCTCCTAGAAGCTCTGCTAAGGCACATGGAGGACAAGGAGGTGATTTGAGAGAGCCAGCATGGCTTTACCAAGAGCAAGTCTAACATAGTGGGCTTCTATGATGGAGTGACTACATCAGTGGACAAGGGAAGAGCTACGGAGGTTATCTATCTGGACTTCTGCAAGGCCTTTAACACAGTCCCCCACAACATCCTTCTCTCTAAATGGGAGATATATGGATTTGATGTTTGAGCTGTTTGGCGGAAGAGGAACTGGTTGGATGATCTCATTCAGAGGGGAGTGGTCAACAGCTCAATGTCCAGATGAAGAAAGGTGACAACTGGTGTCTCTCAGGGGTCTGTATTGGGACCAGTACTGTTTAATATCTTCATCAATGACATAGAGAGTGGCATCAATTGCACCCTCAACAAGTTTGCTGATGACACCAAGCTGAGTGGTGCAGTTGACACACCTGAGGGATGGGATGCCATCCAGAGGGACATGGACAAGCTTGAGAAGTGGGCCTGTGTGAACCTCATGAGGTGCAACAAGGCCAAATGCAAGGTGCTGCACCTGGATCGGGGCAACCCCCCATATCAATACAGGCTGAGGGATGAAGGGATTGAGAGCAACCCTGAGGAGAAGGACTTGGGTGTACTGGAGGATGAAAAGCTGGACATGAGCCAGCAATGTGCATTCGCAGCTCAGAAAGCCACCCATATCCTGGGCTGCATCAAAAGAAGTGTGGCCAGCAGGTCGTGTTATTATGCTCCTCTACTCCACTCTTGTGAGACCCCACCAGGAGTACTGTGTCCAGCTCTGCAGCCTTCATCACAGAAAAGATATGGGGAGGGCCACAAAGATGATCAGAGGGCTGGAGCACCTCTCCTGTGAGGACAGGCTGAGAGAGTTGGGGTTATTCAGCCTGCAGAAGAGAAGGCTCTGGGGAGACCTTATTGTGGCCTTTCAGTATTTAAAGAGGGCTTATAAGAAGGGGACAAACTTTTTAGCAGGGCGTGTTGCGATAGGACAAGGGATAATGGCTTTAAACTGAAAGAGGGTAGATTTAGACTAGATATAAAGAAAAAATTTCTTATGCTGAGGGTGGTGAAACACTGGACCAGGTTGCCCAGAGAGGTGGTAGATGCCCCATCCCTGGAAACGTTCAAGGTCAAGTTGGATGTGGCTTTGAGCAACCTGATCTAATAGAAGATGTCCCTGCTTATTTCAGGGGGGTTGGACTAGATGACCTTTAAAGGTCCTTTCCAACCCAAACTATTCTATGACTTTATGATTCTATAATTCTGTGAGGCTATGGTTCTATGGGTCTTTGATTCCATGATTCTATGAAGGCAGCGAGTGAGCCATTTCACAGGAAGATCTTTGTGTAACCCAGATAAATTTTGTTTCTGTTCTCAAGTATCTCAGCTATTTCATCTCTTGTGATCACTGCAGCACAGTAGAAGGCTTGTGTCAAACCAAGGAGAAGGAAGCCCAGTCCTCATCGTCATAAAGAGTAACACAGCCTCAAATCACCATCCTCAATACAGTCCAAACACCATTGACCAGCTTTAGGAAATCAGATACGATCCAGATTTTAATTTTGCCAGCGTGTTCAGATCTAGGTTTTGGGTTGACCTATGGCTGAAGACCAAGAAAGAATCAGCATGGTTAGCATTCCTTCCTCCTTTCCCCAATCCAGTGACCATCCCCTCAGCTTTGTGCAGCAGGCACAAAGCTCTACATTTCCAACTTCTGGCCTATTTTGTCACTGCTGCTTCACTCACCCTCTGATCCACTTCATGTCACTTCTCTTCCTTGAGGCCTTATTCCCTTTTCTTTCTTTCTTCATTCCCATTTGGAAAACAGGATGACTTAGCAGCTCCAACATTTGGTCATACAAGCTCAGATTCCCCCAGGGCCACTTAAACATTTATTCCCTATGACGAATGAAGATGATTCCCATCCCTATACCTTGTACTCAGACATGTACCTTTTGGGGCAAAATCATTAAGAAAAATAGGAGTTTGACTTGACACAATCAATCCTACTATGCTGTTGAGCAGAACTATGGCTGGTGCTAGATGGCATTATGCCAGTGGACTGCACCAAAGTCAAGGGAGGATCTAGTCCAATATGCTATATTTTATGACAATCTGTAACATGCTTATCAGGTCCAATTTTAGTGCAACAGCACAGCGATATTTTTCACAATGCAATCCTGCAACATCCATTTTTGTGCATCTTGACCTACCACTCTCACATTAGTGCATTCTGGGAAAACGCAGGCATCTGTTATATTGCACCAGTCACCATGGAAGATGTGCAAAAAAGTACCAGCAGTGTGTACATAGGATAGTCTATCCCTATTTTCCCTCTTTCCCCAAAAGATGGAATGAGAGAAGTTGCAGTCAACTGAGATACACAGGCAATAATAACAGCATCATAATGTGTTTACAGGAAAGAAGCAACATACCAGTGTGGGACATGACAAAGCTGACACATGGCTCTAGTCACTAGGCAAATACAGTTCCTGATGGAATGATAGTACAATCTGTGTGTGGAAAGAACCAAGGTGCCAACCACAGACGGTTAAAAGTTACTAGAACACACTTCCAAATGGTGTGGCCAGAGTTAGGTTGCTCAGTCTCAAAAGAAAAATCTCACTGAACTCAGCTCCTGTTTATGTCTTGGTGCTTTTCTTCAGGATGATATTTCCTCACAGAAGATAGAGTGGTCTCCAGCTTTCTGCAGTTTTTGAACAAGCCAGATGACAGTCCCAGAACTCTCCCAACTTTTTTACACCCTCTCCTTCAGCTATCTAGCTTTCTGCAGAGCCCAAATAGAGTGGCCTGAGCAGCTGTACAGTGTGCTACTCTTCCGCATCTCAGACTCTTCAGTTCTTCCTGGAGGATACAAAAGCCTGCCAGGGCTGCATGCAGAAGAAGGAACTCTGGAGCACAGACATGTTTTTCCAAAAGGAGAGCTTATTGTATTTGACCACAGAGCTTGCCCTATGGGGGTGGTCAGAAGATGAACCTGCATAGGAGGGAGTTAGCGTTGCAGAGCACAGAAAAGACAAAAGGCCTTTGGATTGACATCACACTGCAAGAAAATGTGTAACCAAAGGCCACAGCCTCATTGCTGTCACTGCCAAAGAATGTTGGCACGAACAGGAATATTCCAGCCAAGGGACCTGCTCGTTTATCTCCTGTTCATATGTTCTTGTTCCCTCCAGTTTCTTCTTTCATTTACACTATTTTTTAACTTCCTGCTTTTCCTGCTCATTCTCTCCTGTCATTCTCCTTCTCTGTAGAGCATATTTGCCATCCATTTTCCTTATAGTAGCACTTTTATCTTTGCTGGGGTAAGTATGTCTCCCTTTCTTTCTCATCAGCTCTTTTTTCCATCTCTTTGCCTTATCGCTCTCTACCTTGTAAGCCATGAACCAGTGTGTGGACAGAGGGTCCACAGAAACCACCTGTCAAGTTCAACAGAACACACCTTAGTGTATAAAAGATCTGGAACAGCCCAATTTTGCGGGTGGGTGCATCTTGACTGATGCAGATCAGGTCAGATGACATCAGTAGCGGATTAGAATGAATGGTGTGAGCTCCACCACAGTCCATCTGCTATTACTTTATCAACCGTCTGTGCCCATTTTCTAGTGCTAGATACAGGACTATTTCCAAAGCTGTCATAGCCTCTTCTCATGCGTCTCTGTGGCATTATCACACAGAAAACGCAGGATACAGCAGGTGTTTATGTTGCATTCCACTGGTACTGAAAAGTTGCCACATTATGGACAGGGAATCCTTTGCAATACAGGAGAGAGAACATGAGGATCATCTGCAAGCTGTAAGTGAATCACCTAGTATTAAAGCAACTAACAGATCTCAATAGCTGTTGAAAGTGGCTCCCACAACTGTGAAGTTGGCTATGATCGATTCTCTTTCATTGACATTACTGCTGCTGCAGCCCAAGAAATGGCAAGCACTATCATATGTGGGAGAAGAGTACCTGAATCCAACTCCGAATTCCTCTAGGGCAGGACCCATGGAAGCAACAGAAGTACCGGGGGAAAAAGAAGGACTGGAAGAACATGTGGCCAGTCAATGGCTGGATACAGCTTCAGGCTGTCAGAAAACATGTGTCTGATGGGTATCTTTGCAATTTCAAAAAAGGACAGGTTTTCTTTGGCCTCTCTCTCCTGCCATCTTCCTCCTTCCTGAAGAAAGGTGTTGATCGAGGCAAAGCAAGCAACCAATACGACACAGAGACTCCAGTTTCTGCCAGAGATTTTTTTCCCGTTGAAGAGCCCCTCACTTTTCTCCCACACCCTCATGTTCTCCAAACTTGCCTGAAAGTGGCTGCACCAGCTGTTGGAGAGAAGGAGCAGAGAAATGCCTGTGTGGGAGATAGTGCCAAAATGTCCTGGTGGATCTCCTTTACAGGACTGAGATGCTGCATCTGAAACTCATCTCCTGTTTCTTTGGATGCTTCCAGAAAGAGACATTCCTCCCAGGTCATAGTACCAGAAGAATTGCCAACTATACCTCCCTGCAAGAGATTCCCATGGTAACTATGATGTTAAGGATGTTCTCTAAAATATTTTTTGCTTACAATTGTGTTTTCCTATTTCCCCCAAATCTACATGCACTAAACACCTTTGTGGTTCTGGACCTAGGCTCTTGCAACACAATTAAAGCTGCTAGTCCTGAATGTACAAAACACCCATAAAAAAAGAGGAATCTCCTCCCTCCCAAGTTTAGGAAGACTTCAAATCTGTGTCTAGACATTACTGCTCACCCACATCTCTGTGTCAGACTAAAATCAAAACTCTGACAACTGTGAGCCTGGGAAATATTTATGTGGACTTTGCTGATCCATCCCTGCCTGTTTGCAGCATCCCCACAACCTCCAATCATAATATCATGAACAGGATTATTAAGTCTACAGAGAAGAAATAATAAGAAGTAGATGACCTGTTAAGAAGCAGAAAAAATCCTCTCTTCGTGCCTGTGACCTCAATAAGGAAAAGAAATGAGAAAAGAAGCATAAACAAGATGTGCTAACAAAGCAGAAATGTTGCTAAACTTCTCCTGTGTGTTTTCAAAACCAGTGCTGTGGAGCACTTCAGCACAAATGAAAGAAGTCAGACCGAAGAGCTTTGTATATGAAGTCATTTCTCCTCAGAGCACAGAAGGCACTGACCATGGGCGTAGAGGCTTGCTTTGCACTGGCATGTCCAGGTGCTGTAAGCCTGACCTGGAGTGTTCTCCATTATGAATCAGAGGAGAATTCAGCATCCATGCTCCACTAATTATAGGAGCTTGCACTTGACACTGCCAGCTGGGGGCCAATTAGTCAGAGTTGTTATGATGGTTTTTGTGGTAGGTTATAGATCTGCTTTGATACAGACTAGAATCATTATCATGTTTCACACCTGGGCCAGAGCCACTGAGTACCTCCAAGCTGAGAGGAAGCACTAACCTCCAGATTATGTATCTACAATATCCTGCCAGCAATCCTAAACCAGAAAGGCTAATTTCCCATTTCATTAACTGGATTTGCATTCTTTCTGTCAGGCGAGGTCAATCTTTTACAAGTTCAGACAAAATATTGGGTAACTCAGTTGTTTTCCTGTAATGCTTAAAGAGTGATGGATGCTGGTGGAAAATCATCATTCCTCACCTGTTTTTTATCAAGATGCTTCAGTGGTATCTAAAAGCAGAATCGACTTGGAGAGTGGTTCAGTTCTCATCAACTTCACGGGTCTCAGCCTTAAGTGGTATTGCATTCACAATCCAAACAAAGTCTCGTGGATTTCTCAGGAGGATCTTACTGTTAGAGGACCTAGAGTGACCCAACGGTAAAGTGAAAGCTGTACTGGGAGGAAAGATGCTCCTGGGCTACAGCAGTTGGGAGCCAAAGAGGCCCATGATGTTATGACTGTGCAGTGGATAATATTCACAGCTCTTTTGTACCAATGCCTTCCAGCATGACTTCATAGGACAAAGAACAAACGCATGTTCAATTGAAATAGAGAGTTTAGGAAAAGAGACACGAAGAGTCAGAGACAGCAGACCTCCAGAAGTAAACAAAATCAGATTTTGGTTTTTAACTATGTGCTGCTTAAGGTGTACCATATTCTTATGCAGCTCAGAGAGCTGGGAAGAAACATGTTTGAAGGTTTGATTTCAAACAACTGTCCAAAATCTGTCCATCTGCTTTTCACCCTCCCACATGTAAAAATGGAGCAACAAGCACAAAGGACTCCTTCCAGCAAGAACACATATTTCTGTTTGAGTACTTTGGTAAGTCAGAAGAGGGGCAAGAGGGAATTTCAGCAGAACTGCAAGGAAGGCTGGCTGAGAGATGTAGCCAATGGCTTACATGACTCCTTACCACTAATTGGTGCTGTGATGCCAGGCAGTAACCAATCTGTGACAATGACTAATCCAGCAGGCACTTTAGAAATGAGTACACAGCTGTTTGAAGTCTAAACTATATTGAGTTACAATTTAATTGGCCCATAATCATGAAGTAAACAGTTGCCAGTTGCACTAATCGTGTTTCAACCCTGATCTAGGCAGCAGTTTCCCTACTGGAACGTGAGGAAATATTATGGGAAAATATGAGCAGGCCTTGCCCAACTTTTCCATAGATGTTTCCATGGATGTTTCAGACCCTAGCCCTTCTGCTCAGTACACATCTAAGTCCTTCAAGAAGACTGTGTTCAGATGTCTCCTCTGCCTGGGAAGGCTCTTTGTCTTCTTTGCCTTAAAAGCAGGTCAGGACTCATCTGCACTTCTTCCAGATAGGAAGGACCTTCTGTCTCCCACAAATGCAGGTGGAACATCCCCCCTTCCCGAAGAGCTATCTGACATCCGATCCTGCCCTTCGCACAAATGTGCTCAGATCCCATCTAGTCTGCTTTGTGACATGATCCTTCAGCCCTTCAGTGCTATCCCCACGTCCATTGCCAGAGTGGGTCTGCCCCAGGTGCTTAAAGTTTTATGTAGAACTTTTCCGATCACTGGAGCAGAAGTGATTTTCTGTTGATTTTCTATTCAGCACCTCAGGCGAGCCAGAGGCAGGCTCCGAAAAGCCTATGAAAGGCAACTGAATGAATATACTGTTCCCTCCAATTGTGACTCCATCATTTCCTCTCATTACTCTAATAGAAACAAATCTTTCTCATCTCAGCCCTATTACCTCACACAAAGGAAAATGGTATGTAATCCTGTTAGAGCTGGGCTGCTGCTGGACACATTTTAAGGTCATTGTTCTGGGATGCCAGTCTCCACTGTGTGAGACTGGGAGAAGTGGGAAATGCAATTACTAGGCTATTCAAATCCCTAGAATGAAATGCTTCTGTTAACAGGCAGAAGCCAGCAAGAAAAAGAGCAGTTGCTTTATGAAATTATAGGGTTTGGCTAAATCAGAGTCTAATCAGCACCTCAGTAAAGGAGCAGGTTTAGCTCCTATTGCCATCCATGGAGTCTCCTCATTCCCCTCCACCTGATCTTTGGCATCCCCAGTGAAAGCGCAACCTGCAAGATGGGTTATGGTCATGAAGCCAGTGGTGTACAAGTCCAGTGGTGGTCCATGTCCAGGATTTGCATTGTACTTTGAAATGGGCAAGTCCTAAGGGTTCATCAACAGGAATCTGCCTGCTGGTGCCATCACCTCATACTGTACTTTGGCTCTGAGCTTCTTGGGGGCAGATTCTGGGATCAAATCTGTCTTCTAATATTCATGGCTTACAGCACCAGTCTTGCTGATTGCTGGTGCAACCTAGCTAAGCAGCCAGGTGTGAAATTCGCATTGCTAAACTCATGGAGCTGTAACCCCCCTCAAGGAATTCATATGCTGGAGGAGAGAAGGGGGCTAGGACTGCTTGTGGCAGTCGGTGAAGCAAAGCAGAACAATATGAGTGGGAATGATCACAACCGCCTCATCGAGTTGGCTTCTACCAAGTGGTTAGACACTGACATGTTCCTACTCATTCCCACCCAAGCGAAGCCAAGGCATTTTTAGCTCGACGGGTAGCAAAGAGTCAGAAATCTTGCAGGACAAACATTAGGGAAGACCACACAAGAGCAACAATGATGATCACGAACCAAAAGCAGAGACAAACTTTTGTTCCAGACTGTTCCTGACAGCCAACCTCCTACTGTTATGCCCTGTGTTTCCTTCTCCTTCTGCCCCACACTTGAGCTGTAGGCTGCTCTTGTTGGTCTCTCCTGCAGTCAGGCAATCGCTCTTCTTACTGCCTTGAAGCCCCTCTTTATCTTCACCTTCCCTGCTTTGTTACTCTCCTGCTGCCAATGTTCCCTCAGTCTCCCAAAGGATTTCTGTCCCACAAGATAAGGCTGTTTTCCTGCTGAAAGCAGGACCATTCTTGCAAGTCCCAAAAGGAAGTGATGTGGGCTGAGGTAAGGCTCCTTGTAGAGAAGGAGAAAGCAACCGATCACCACTGGAGTCCCCAAGTCCCTTGAAGAGACGAGAGTCACTTCCCTGTTTATGCTCTTTATTAGTCCCTATTCTCTTTAATCGGCTTAGACTGATGAGCCGAGGCAGCGGTAGGGATCAGCCGGGCTGTTTAATTAAAGGATTGCAGCTCAGCCCTGCAGTTTGGGGGTTTGTGTAAATGAGCTGCAAGTACATTATTTAATCTGCTGTGCAGAGAGGAGTTGGGGCATTAATGAAGCAAACTCTAATTAAAACTAGACGGCTGATGGTTATTAGTGGCATCAGTTCTGACAGGATTTATCTCATTTAGGGAAATGCCTGATCATGGAGGGGGAAAAGAAGGAATAAACCCAAGCTGGTTTATCAAATTCACCACAGCACCACTTGTGACTGGCTGTCCATTCAGCAGGGCTCAGGAGAGCTGCACAAGGAGCCCCTGTGTCCCAAGCTCTCCCATCAGGAGCCCTGATGAGCTTATTTAGGGATACGCCTGGCTCACCCAGGAACTGATTGCCTATTCAAGCTCTCTGACCCACATATTTCAGTCTTGATTGACTTTTGTTCTGCCTTGGTTCAATGGGGACCCTGTTCATGATTCAAGCAGGGTGACAGGGTCTGTAAATGATCTGATGAACTTCTCCCAGCAGCATATTGTGCCATTCCAGAGCAGCATAGCTATGAGCTATGGACATCAGCTCCACGGTGATCCTGTGTTTTTCCCTCTCTGCCATTTTTTTGCCCTCCTCACTGCGTTGTATATGTAACTTCAGATATGAAGGAAGCCCGTGACTGATTGCAGGACCTGGCAGAGGCTAGGAGGTGCTTTCTGGCCAGCATGAAGCTGACCGGTGAGTTTAATAGTCCTGCCTGTGCTCTGCCCTTCTTCTAGCACAGTGTGGGAAGTAGAGATTCTCTTCTCACCTGAGACAGTCACGTAGAGAGATCACATATATAATCTTCTCTGTTTCAAAAAGCAAAAATACTGCATGTCTGTTTCTCACCTTCAGATAGCCATGGTGGCTTCAACCATCTCTGTCTCTACATAGAACATTGTGTCTCACAGAGACAGATTCAGGACTGCTATTGGGGTCTGGGGGCAACAGAAATGGAATGTCTTGGGAAAAAAGTAAGGAAAGCAGGAGGCCTGCAGAGTAGGACAAACTGCAAAAGACATAAAATGGACAGGTGTAGATCAGTATGAGAAGCCCCTTAACTGGCAGCCCAGATGCAACATGCTGTAGGGGTCATTGTCATTCATCCCCACTTCTGACTTTCCTGGCTCAGACTCATTTTTGGATGCAGCTTGCCAAAGCTGTTAAATTACTGAAACAAATGATTGCTTCCTCTTCAATTTACCTGCCAAATCCCAGGTGAGAAATTTGGTGGTTTCCAGCACAAGGAGGGCAGACAAACTTAGTCTCAAAGGATGGGTAGGGCCTTTGGGAATCACTGGGACAAAAGGAAGGCCTGAAGCATGAGCACGACAAAGACAACCCTAGAGTGTCTTCACTGTAGGAGTGACAGCCTTGTAGGACAAGAAAATGCTGGAAACTAAGGGAACTGATCAGAAATAAGATAGAGGTCATGACAAGAAGCGGGCAGCATCAAGGATCAGGGTATGAAGATATAACACTGGCAAAATTAAGCCTTGGTTCAGACAAAATAGAGCACATACCCAAAACTCTATCCAGAAATGCAAGGGAGAGGTGGTCATCCCTACCACAGAAACCTCTGCCGTCTCCTCCTCTTCCTTGCCAGCATCTCCCCATCTGCCACAGGGGTGCAGCTGCAGATGTCCCACAGGGCTGTCATGCAAACTTTACCAATGTTTGAAAGCCCTCAGCACAGACATCATGGGGGTTAACCCTTCCATCTTCATACACAAATGGGCAGGAGGGGTCCTGCTTCTTTACCCTGTCTGCAAGTGTGGCTGAACCCTACTTTTGAACACAAACACACACACACACACATGCACCGTGTTCTCTTCACGGTTGTCCAGCACTCACATTTTTCCTTGGAAGGAAATCAGAAACCATGGTCTGCTCCAGTGAGCAGAACAAACAAGAGAAATATAATTTTAAAAATGCTGTAGCCTCACTACTGCAATTCAGCTGCCCAGTTCTGTCCAGAGCCCTCCCTAGTAACTCAGGCTTCTTATACGGATGCTAAAGGCCAGATGTAAAAGTCTAGCAGTGTGATGAACGAAACCTTTAAAGAGAAATCTGTTTGCTGCTGACAGAAAGGTGATGAGGCATGAGGAAAAGGAGTAGGTCTGTGAGATGGAGGTGTAAGAAGTTGTGAGAGGAGAAGGAGATGGCAAAAACAGAGGGACAAGGCCAAGCATAGAAGCTATATGCAGTATGTACATCTCAAGTATTTTTGAACCTCCTTGGACGCCTTGGTCTTGGCATTGATGTCATTCACTGATGAGGGAGAGTTATGACAATTGCTGGTGTACCCACACATGGCTGCACTGGATACAAGTTGATAATAGTTAACAGCACCTGTCTTTAACTGTCCTTCACTGGCAAGCTCAGACCATTTCAACACATGTAAAACTGTGCCCTCCCACCCCCGTGTCAGGGTGTGAGAGAGAACCCTGAGTTTGTTTGGTGACTTTTGCTGTAGCTTAAAGTTTATGGTTCTATACTGGTGTGTGTCCAAGCACCTTATAATGTGGGATAACTAATTTGAAGGACTAGAGTGAAGCAGATGTATGTTGGTGTCAAAGTGATGCAGAAGGGTAAGAAAAGGTACAAACATGAATGTGGGTTGATGGAAGTAGATGTTTGAAGAGAGGCTGAAAGTATGGTTTTGGAGGTGTTGGGTGTGTGTGAGTGGAGGCCAGAGCAGGTTTGCAAGCAATTACACAACAGTATGAACAGTAACCTCTGGGAGCAAAAAGAGAGACACAGCAGTGCTGGGGACATGGGATAAAAAGGACAATGTAGGAGGATGGGCGTGTGTATGTGAGTTTTGTCTGGGGCAGGAAGATTAGTGATGGATGATAAGGAAGTAGGGGATGGAAAAGAAAAGGTCTTGCTGGCAGCAATTTCCCACCTTGGTGAGGAGTCCGGAGATGAAGGCTTCTGCTCTGCATCAGCTGCTGGGCAACAGAACTGGTGTAAAACAGTTTCATTCCTGTAAGAAAAAACAAACCATAGCAGGTCAGTGTTCAGCTCACTCAGCAGAAAATTCAAGGGAAAATGCCTTTCCTAGGGCTGTTCCAAGGGGACAGTGACTCCCCAGTGATGCTGAAACAGAAATCTGGTTATTACATGAATGTTTTGCAGTCCTAGACGGGGGGGGAGCAGGAGAGAATGGGGCTGATAATTCTATTCCCCTCCCTCACCTGTCCTGCTCCTCATGTCAAGCTGTAGAGAATGAGGCAAAAGTGCCCAAACAAAAAGTTTTGCTTCTATCAGTATCTGCCGCATGATCCCATACATCTCATGAAAAACAGTTTTGCCTATCTCTAATTTTTATTTCATTGGGGACAGAAACATCTCCTCAGATGTGTTTCCTTAGGTATGTTTGCTATACATTGTAATGCAAAGAAGTTGATATTTTGTTGACAGTGGCAAAATTAACTCTGCAGACATTTCTTCTGAAACCTCTCTAGAGCACAGAGGTGGCTCCAGCATATCAGCACTGGGCATTACCAGAACTAGTAGCAGAAAACTTACAGGACAAGCACAAGTAGGGGGGCTGAGATCATGACAAGAGGAAGAGATCACAGTAAAGAAAAGCAAAACCATAAGAAGTAACAAACTTGAGGAAAACAGGAAAATAAAAGGCTAAAAATGTGTTTATTAGATAAGAAAGGCAAAAGAATTCATTCAAAGGAAGAAATCCTCGACCAAACTTCCAAAAATGCCCACTAATCTTGAGTGACTTGTTCGTTGGTCCCTTGCCTGGAAACATTTGTAAGGAGCCTGGTTTTTAGGGGTGTTGGGCATTTATCACAGCATTGGAACCCAGTAGGAGTTGCTCAGCATCTCTGAAAATGAGATCCTTTTAAGATACCTGCAAGGAGACCCTTGAGATGTCACAGGCAGCACAAATCAACAGCCAATTTTCGACACACTGACCTTCATCAATGTAAAAGAGTCACTAAAAAGAGGCACGTTGTCAATGGGGGAAAGTAATAGGGGAATGGGAAAGAAAATTAAAAGAGGGGAAGAAAAGTCAGGCAGATAAAGCACGCTGAATCCTCAGATGGCATAAAATCAACCTGTCTCCAAGTTAGTGGAACAGCACTTAGAGCTCTGTTCTCAGTGCTACTGCGGAGACCCAGGGCTCAAATGGGGTCATCTCCTTTTAAAAATATTTTTGCAGCTTCTAATTGAGATACAAGCAGTAAAGCTAAGTCTCCTGGCTTGTCATGGGGTCTCAGATTCTTCCAAAGGCCCTGCCACACTTTCCCTCACTCTGAAATGTGAAGCTTATCAGTTTTGTCTTTCTCAAAATCCGACAGACATGTCCACAAAGATAGCTAAATTACAGACAATGATGATACTGTTCCCAGCCACCTCCTTCTGGCCTCCCAGCTAGCTTAATACAAGGAACTGCTTAGTTCTTCTGCTTCTTTGGCTTCCAATGCATTCTCAAAAGAAATACTTCCTTAGAAACAGCAGGATTGGCAGGAGCAACACACCAGGGGGAAGACAAAAGCATTAGCTTTTACCTCACTGACCTCTGCCCATGCCTTCGGTCCCTGCCTGTGACATGCAACTTGCTGGAAAAAGAAAGGACATGCTTGTGTGACATATCAAATTCATCTCGTGGTCTTTCATTTCTGTAACTACTCAGCTCACAACCCTTCTCTCCTGCCAGACTGGTTATTGCTGGTTCTCACTATGTTGTTTCTAATTTAAAATTCTCATGTGGCAAGTACCTATCTGACTGGTGTGTCCATAAATTACTCGTGTTGTCTTTTTACTGAAGCAAGTGGTAGGATTAGATTTGAGTTTATGTTCAAGCAGGATCACACAGATACTCCAGCTCCTACATCTTGTCACTCTGCTTCCAGCTAGAATCTATCAGGAATTTGCTGATAAAATTTTGGTTTCGCATAAAAACACTGATTCATCAAATGTATCTGGTGAAAATATCTTTGGTTTGACAAAGATTCTTCAAATTACAAGGATTAACCTCGCTTTCCTGGCAGGCTGCTGGAGGGCCATGCCTCCATATCCCACACCTCTAGTGCAGCCATGCCATACAAGTAGCCCCACAGAGAGGGGCCATCAGGTTTTCCACCCAGCTCTTTGTTCTGCCCAAATCCCAAAGCAGCAATGCTGGGAGCTGGCTAGCCCAAGAGGTGTGGAGCACCTGCGCCAGGGCAGTCAGCTCTGCAGGGCATCCCTGGAGTTACAGA
Source organism: Ibidorhyncha struthersii (assembly GCA_013398815.1). Lineage (NCBI taxonomy): Eukaryota > Metazoa > Chordata > Aves > Charadriiformes > Charadriidae > Ibidorhyncha > Ibidorhyncha struthersii. Next base: position 69,056 of record VZSZ01008241.1, read on the forward strand.
CATCATCAGCTCCAGTGTGGAAACGCACAAGGTTCTCAGCTGATTCAGCAACAGCTGGCATTCATTCTGAAGAGCATGCTTGGTTTCAGAAGTATTATATATTGCCACGTCCTACTGAATTTCATCTCTCCAGGAAGCTCTGGGAAAAAAGGGCCTACTTCCAGATGAAAGTAACAACATATTTTGAAATCATAGAATCATTTAGGTTGGAAAAGGACCTTAAGGTCATAAAGTTCAACCACTAACCTAACACTGCCAAGTCCACTACTAAACTACGTCCCTAAGCACATCTACATGTCTTTTAAGTACCACCAGGGATGGTGACTCAACCACTTTCCTGGGCAGCCTGTTCCAATGCTTGAGAAGCCTTTCAGTGAATAAATTTTTCCTAATATCTATTCTAAACTTCCCCTGGCACAACTTGATGCCATTTCCTCTTGTCTTATCGGTTGTAACTTGTGAGAAGAGACCAATGCCCACCTCTACAACCTCCTTTCAGGTAGTTGTAGAGAGTGATAAGGTTTCCCCTCATCCTCCTTTTCTAAAACTAAAAAAAAATAAAAAACCCCAGTTCCCTCAGCTGCTTCTCAGAAGACTTGTTCTCTAGACCCTTCACCAGTTTCCAAACGGAATCTTCCAAAAAATGGACACACCGCATTTCATCCATTTCTAATCTCAACACTTCCCTAAATGCTTTTCCTCTGCTTTTATATGAACAGCAGATGCACCACTCCAGTTCCTAATTACACACAAAGAAAGCAAAAACCAGGGAGGGAAAACATAGGGAAAAAGAGGAAGGAACAAGGACAGAAAAAAACTGAGAAAGCGAACCCTGTATATAGATGAAATGCCTTGCTATTTAATTATCAGAACAGAAACACAGAAAGGGGAAACAGGGAAAGTAAGAGTGGTGTGAAGTTACAGGACTTTAGGCTCAGTCTCCTGTGGACATTTTAAGAAAAACATCTCACAGATACTCTTCAGAGAATCAGTATGCTCTGATCACTACAGCTGCACAGTCAGCTGTTGCCTCTAGTTCTCATGATTTCTCATGTACATTTAACACTAACCTTTGGTATTTTCTGCCCAGACCAGAGTCCTCTTGAACCTCTGAGATTCCAAGATCTCTGGAGTAGTTGTGCACCTTATATACCACTACCAGATGTTGATCATGCCCACGGGCAGAAATCCGCCTCCAGGACATTTGGGATCCTTGAGTCCCCCTCTGGGGGCCATGACTCCCATGGAGAAGCCATCAGGGAGGTGGTGAAGAGCAGGCACTGCCTGGTAGAGCTAAATATATGAGGTGTAAATGGGTATTCCAAGACTGTGCTGAAAGCTCTTCCCTGATTCAGGGCAGGGAAGGATATCTTGTTACTCCTATTAAATCTGACATCCCCAAATGCCTGTGAGCAGTTGGAACTCTGGGTCTATCTAGATTCTTCTTTTACAGTTTGCTTCTCTTTCTCTTTTGTGCTACCCAGGCATAAATCACAGGGATGCGGTTCCACCTTGGAGACCATCTCTGTTCATTTTCCTCTTTCTTTCCAACTCTTGATCCTATATATATCTGATACTTTGCAAATCCATGCCCTCACCTTTGTAGCATAGCATGCAAAGCCCAGACAGGAGCTGGGAGAGGAAGGGTTAACTTGCTACCGCAGAAGTGGACCTGTTCCTACCCTGAAGAGGCTGTATTAATTTTGATCTGGACAAAGCAGCTCTCATCTGTGTGCAAAAGGCAAGCGACCTAGGGTCTTACTATCATTTCTAAGCCTAAAGTAAGTGCTTTAGGAAAGCAGCTGTCTTCTTAACTGTGTGAAGTCTTCAGGTAAGATGTTATTTTTGTTGCTGTGATTCACGAGGACCTGGCAGGCTTGTAATGGCTGGTGGCTACCTGGATTTTATTCCCTTTTGGTGTTGTCAACCTTTGCAGCTTTATAGTGAGCCTTGAGGTATTTAGTATCTGTCTGAAGTCAGTGTAAGACTTTTGATGGTGGGTTTTTTTCCTTTCTGTGCTTTCTTTTTATTTTGTTTGAAAACAAATCTTACTTCATAAGTCAGAAAGGCTACATAAAATTTGAATGTGCAGCCTCTGAGGAGTTTAACACCAGAAAGCATAAGGCTTGTTTTGCCTTTGAAAAACAAGGAGGAAGTCAACGTGTCTTCAATCCAGTAACAATTGATTCAGACTCATTACTTTGGGGTGTTGATCTGTACTTTTTTTTATTTTTAAATACTTCAAGTAGGTGGCAATGGCATACCAGTTAAAAGGGTAGACTCAGGGCTTGCTTTTTTGCCTTTTTGTCTCTTCCTCTACATCCTCTACCTTGCCTTCCTTGGACTTGCAAACCATTGCAGAGACTGCAGCTAAACACTGTTGTGGGCAGATCAGGCAGGTGATTGGGAGGACAGATGATTTCTCCCATCTGTCAGGACACTGTTAAACTGTTCTGTTTCCAATTTATTGCTTTTAAACCAAACAAATTAGTATCCCTTGGGCTGCACCCCAATGAAAGCTTGGAAGGGAAAAGCCAGCAAGAAGAAAAGATGTGCTGGGTGAGTGGAGAGGAGTTGGGTGGTACAGAAGAGGAAGAGGCTAACAGAGAGGGGGAGGCGTGCTGAAGGGCCTGTTGAGGTAAATGTTGCCAGCAGCGTGTGAGTTGTGTGTGGAGGAGCAGCAGAGGACAAGGGTCAGCACAGATGCAAAAGGAGGACTGGAAACAACCTAAGCCTGTCACTGCCTTGCCCTGTCAGGCTGGGACACATGCTCCAGAGGCAAGGATTTGACAGTCCAGACCTATCTTAAATGCAGAGAAAGCTGTGTTTGACCCACTAGTAACTCGTTCCATAAATTGAAACATTAGCCCCCTCTCCTCTGAGAGAAAACAACTGACAATTTTATTCAGTTGACTTTAACACTGGTCCTGAGAAGGGGTATCCTCCAGCCAGCTGCCTGCAGCCTCAATAGGGGTATCTGTGAAAGAACTGTCCGACCACAGCAATTCCTGCTCTGTGATGAACTTTAGACAGGCCTAAGACAAACTTCCTGGCTAGCACAAGCTGTCTAGTCAGCTCAGGAGCTAGCTCTACCCTTCTGGCTTCTTAGAAAGTTGGACTGTGCTGCAAAGGGGCAGCCTGACCCGTGCTGCCTTGGTCTTTACAGCTATAGATCCCAAAGAGCCAAGCCTCTTTTCTCTTAAAAACTGGTGCTATAGAGGGTACAAGAGTTGAGCTCCAAAAACTGAAAGTCTCTGTAGCTACCTAGATTGCACATCACAGAGCCAAAGGAGTGCAAACTTTCCTAAAATTGCCTTAATGCTGTATCTTCCCTTAGGATACGTGCCAGGGTCTTTATGTTCATTCAGTGTTGTTGCCCATCCTAAGCATCAGTGCCCAATAGTTTAGCACTGATTATAGCTGTCCTGAAATAGAGATGCCTGTCTGCTGAGAGCTGTAAACACGTCTAACCTCTTTTTCTTCTTGTCCTGTGCCCCACAAAAGCAAACCCCCGACCCAGAGAGCATATGGAAAGTAGTGGTGCTCCCTGCTCTCCAGCAGTCAGCTTTAATTAAACAAATATCCAGTGTGGCCTGTTCCCATAGATAAAGAGCAGCTCTGTGTTTTTCTGCATGAATGATTTTAGACTACAAGAAATGCCAAAACAAGACAGAATGAAAATTGCTCTCACTATGAGTACACAGAGCGTGCTTCTCTCTAACATGCTGCATCAGCCCTGCATCCCACCGTGACTGCTGCCCTGGACAGTTACCCAGGACAGCTGGCATGGCCCCTACTGCAAGAACAATTAAGATCATTGGGTCCTCCAACTGCCAGTACTTGCTTAACCTCCGTAGCCTGGTCCTTGAGCCCTGCTGGCCTGCATATTCACTAGCCTTGCTCTTGGCCCAAGCGCACATCAGTTCTTAGAAATCTGACCATGCTGAAAAGCAAATGGTGATCCCTCAAGCAATGTTCTATCAGTAAATAACTAGTACAACTCATGTGGCCTTTCTGTTTTCTCTTTAAAACTCCACCTTTTGAAGAAATGCTAGAGACTTTGACCAAAAGCCATTGTTTGTAGTGCTGGATGTCTCAGCTTTCCTGGAATCTTTTGCTACTTGTCTCTATCTTGCATTTTTTTCGGATAGCTGCCAACAAAACAGATGGATTCACAGAAAATCGTGGCCTAGAAGGGGAAGATTAAGGCAGAGAGAGTCAAAGGAGAACTGAATTAATCTCAGATGAAGTTTTACTAACTGTTATGTTTCCTAAGATGAGGACTGGAGAACCAGAACCAGAAACTATTTAGCAATGCTAAGTTTACAAAAGGCCGGTTGCACAGTATTCTGACTCACCCAAAATGTATAGCTCCATGCTACCTCTACCTACCAACAGAGCTGTGATACAACGTAGCTAAGGTTAGCTGCAGGTCTTACTCCTTCTATCATCTGCCTCCTGTGCTAGATCTATTTCTGACTCCAGTCAACCTGGAACTGACAGTCAAAGTGAGATCTGAAAGAGGTAGTGTTTCCAAAAGAGTACTTTCTAGCAACTAGGTGATTCTCCCCCGGTTCTTCACTCTTCACTCCAAAATACCCTTGCTGAAACTTTGTAGCTGTCTTAATTACTCATCTCAATTGTAGGTCTTTAGACCGGTGTTTCGGAGGGATTGAGTATGGGCAAAGTTTATGTTGTAGCAAAACCATACACGATTAAAAATAAATTCAACGTAATTTCTGGAATTTAAGTTCTTTAACTCCTTGTAAGTCTGATGGCCTCCTCACTGTTATGGGATACTGTTGATGGCAAGAATTTGAAAAGATTCAGAGAGGAACTGGACATCTTCAAGACTATCCTATGAGAATACTTAATGCAGATCCTTCCCAAAGTCAATCTATATGACTCAAACTTTTCAGCATTATAAAGTGGCTTTTATGGGCGTCCCATGGCTATCTACTGTGCCTCTTCCTGCTCTTCCCTCTTGAACATCTGATGTTGGCTGTCTCTGAAAAACAGCTACACAAACCAGATTCACAAACGTGACTGTCTCAGAAATCCTGTGTTAAAGGACAGAGGGCTTAGGAGCCAAGATACAGAAGTGTAGGAGTCCAAGAAGACTGAAACTGTTATTTTATTTTGCATTTCCTGTAACTACAACAATCCCAACCTGAGTGTCCCCGGGATGCATCTTAGGAATGGACTGATTTGGTAAACTTCTCTAAATTGCCAAAAACTTCTCTCTTCAGTCAAAAAATGTCCCAGTATTAATCCCCAAAGAGGAGAATGGGACTGAAGCAGTCTGGAATCAGATTTGCACGGTAGATTGCAGAGGATGAAACTACAACAAGCAAAGCAGAGGGAAGAATTGAGCAAAAGATGATAGGAAGATGATTTGCAATCTGTGTGTGTCGACCCAGCAACATCTTACCGGCACCTTTAGGTTACTTTGATTTTATTTTCCCTTCCCTAACTTGTTAGTCTCTGCCTCTTCCTATACTCCACATCTGTTAGTTCTATGGCTATTGATTTACTTTGCTCTCAAAGTCATCGCTGCCTCGACTTCCTCATCAGAAGCATCCTCTCAAGTGGCAGTGACTATCCTTAGTCCTTTAGTTATCTGGAAGGTCAGTGCCATATTTGTAAAGGGTTTGCACATGCCACTATAGTCTATGCAGAACCACTTTATATCTGTTCCACATACTTGCCATTGACTCTCTGGTTTGTTGCCTACAGGAGTAGATGTTCATTATGTATCTATGTGCAGAGTGCCAGTTACATCATCCAGACCTAGGATTTTCTTAACTTATTACAGACCAGGGACTGTGTAGCTCTGCCTGTAACTCTTCACAGGCTTAGATATCTAATTGTATGAAAAAAATGAAGATGTGTCTAGATGATGTCTAGATGCAAGCCTACAAAAACAAATTGCTGAAGAAAGCCCCTGGCAGTGTCAGCATGATGGATGAATGTATACCGTACATATATATGCACAGCCTTGCCAGGATTCATGGTAGCTCTTCTTTCAGTCCACTTGAGTGCCTGTCATTCCACAGCTCTTTCTTTAACATCCTCAAAGCGGTTCTTCCTTCTTCCCTCCTCTGCCCCTCAAAGTCATGCTGGGAGGGGTGAAGAGGTGCAAACTTAACAGAAGCACCATTACTATAAATTTGTTTTTCTAGTGCTAGGGGATGGGATGAAGATGGGGTTCCCATTGACAGAGTATTTCTAGTTTCTCATCAGAATACATTCATTTTAGAGACCCTGTAAAATATCTTAAAAAGAAATTCACCTCAGTAGTATAAAATATCATATGCATGCACTACTGTTTGGAAAGTGAAAATTCAATGTGACACGCTGACGCAAATGTGTGTCTTTGAGCTATTGTGGCTTCTTCAGAACAACACAGCTTGCAAGGATAAGCATAAGGCATCATGCTGAGGAAATGGAATTTCCTGTGTTGGAGGGAGAAGATCTGAGCCAATGCTGCTGTGATCTGATCTTTTTTTGGTTAACTAGTTGGGTTACTACAACAGATATGTCAAATATGCCATTCATTTATCACCATCTGCTTCTAGGGATGGAGATATTAATGCCATATCTTCCTGAACAGCAGGTTTCTCAGCTTACTTTAGTCCATGGCAGGCATTTCTCCTGTACATCTTCACTCTAACCTTGAAGAAATTCTTGGGAAAAAGTGTAGGCGTGACTGGCAAATGAGTGCATGGATTTCAGAAAGAATTTGGGGTGGTTTGCACCAACTTCAGTGCAAAGAACATGACCAGAGGACAAATGTGTGTGGGTGTGTACTCAAGAAGGAATATGAAGGGATAGTGCGAGCTGGCATTCATGGGCTTAGAGTCAGAGTCAGCAATGTGTCTGGGAGATGGTGAAAATGAGCTGTGGCCACTTGTGTTCTAGCTCAGTGGGGTTTGCTCCTCTGCCATAGACCTAGACACTCTGTTTTCCCATGTTGGTGACAGGCTACTTGACAGAAATTTCCTTATCTGAGGATCTAAGCTCCAGACATCGCTAGCAAGCGTAAGGAAGATTGGAAAGATGTCACTGGTAGATTCACTGTATTCAGTGAAAATTGCTGCTGACAACTCCATTTTGTTGCCCAGAAACACTTGAAGGAAACCTAATCCATTTGTTAAGCCTACAAGGATTGGTTGGGCTAACTATCACATTTCTCCTACATGCTAGAAATGGGCAAGAACAGAAAAAGGAATGGAAGGAGCAGCTGGTATTCATATACACCCCAGGAATCAAGGAGTGGAGAGGGAGAGCCCATATTGGCTTCTGGGTCCAGTCTGCCAGATAATTGCCTTGTGACAGCCAGAAGCAGAGTCTGGGGTCAGATTTTGGACCCACTTCCAGCACTTTTCATGCTAGGTGGTCCATTAGTCTTCGCACAGTTTTGTGACTCTTGGTGCTTCAGCTACAGTGGGATGAAATAATTTACTTACGGTGAACTAAGTATGATACACTCACTCTCAATTATTTGTGGACTAACTTCACTATAACTAGAGTCAGTCTAGGTGACAGAAATTGTCCACAGGAGGAAACTTAAGATGAAGTCTCTACTGTACAAAGTACTGTCTGATCCTTAAAGCAGTAAACATAACGTATTGCATACACATGCAGTGCCTTAATAAAAGGCAGCAGCTTGAAGAGATTTTGAAATAGTACTCAACTCGGACGGAACAAAACATGCAGATTCAGGACAGATGGATGGCCTGGAAGAAGATAGCATTGCTGAAAGCTCTCTGTAGAGGGCTACTTGTATCTCTGATCTAGTGATGTTGGTGTCTCTTATTGAATTACTAGTTGAGGAAATACTTTTTAGGTTTGTGGGGATGCTTCTCAAGTTCTCATATTTGCCCAGTGGAAGTGATTCATTCAGAAGCTTCTCTTCTTGCTATTAATTTCTTTCCTAAGGCACAGTAGGAACAGGGATGAGGGAAATGATTGTACCTGCTAGGCAATTCCCAGTAAGAAACTTCCTGGGTGGAAGAGAGTTTGCCATCAGTTGCTAGAGAGACTGGGGGGGGGCTGCCTCTCCTGAAATGTCTTTGAATCACATGTCAATGGGGAGTCCATTCGCCCCATTTAAATTGGATTTCTGTCTTCCAGAAGAACATCGGCCACATAGATCATGGCTGTCTGCTAATTGGATTGGTGCTTTGTAAGCACGAAGAGGAAGAACGCAGAGCGGCCTTAATGGGAGGAAATGCTGTATGTTGGACTATGCAATAGCCCAATGTGCACCACCAGTCTTGTTTAGATCCTCTGTCAGTGGTGGAGACAGTTGACAACTTATTGTGATAGACAAGTCACAACATCGTTTGCTCTGACTTGCTAATAGGTACTCAGGAAAAACAGCTACTGTATAAAAGAGCAATCTGATATTCTAAATGTATGTGCACAGTTAATCATGTGGAGGGGATCCTCTAGTGACACATGCAACACTCACTGGGAATAAGCAGAGGTTTAATAAGTTGCAGCCAAAACTATACTTCAGATATCACAACTAGGAAGCTGCTATGTAAATCTGAAGCATGTGTGAGGGGGAGTTTGTGTAAGTTCCTGAAATAATTTCAATTAAATAATTACCATAAACAGAAGTTGTATCGATTAATTTCTTAATGGAAAGAACTACTTTTCCAAGACAACACGTGGCCTTTTCCAAGACAGCATCTCTCACTTCCAACTATCTACAATACCATAATTTCTTTTAAAGGTTATATATGTAATGGAATAATTACATGTCTGCAAATGTATGCTGATAGCGACCTTTCTGTAGCTTTAAAACATCTTTTCATACCTCTTTTGTTTTGTACTATAGAAAGGCCCTTTCTCCTTTGTTCAAATAATAGATTTATAACTACATAAAATGGAAATAGCTAGCATAAGCTCACTTTTAATTACACTGATGAGCATTCTCCAAATCCCCTCCAGTTCTTCATATAATAATTATAGTTTGTCAGCCTAATACCAGTGAATATGTGGTCCTCCTAAAGAGATCCAGAACTAGCACTCTGCCTGAATGCTCTGCTTAGCAGAGTAAACACCTTTTTTCATCTCTCCTATTTTGAGCTAATATGTATGAACTCTATAAAAAAGCTAGGGTTTGTGTTCTTGGAATTGGCAACCCTTTTCATAATTACTGGGACTGTGAGATATAAATGGAATTTAGGTCTCTTCCTCAGTAAGAATAAATTATTTTTACTTTTTGAATGAGTATCAGAATTGGACTCAGTAAAAGGATTTTTGTTATGGCTGAGTGTTTGATCTGTTTTTAATCAGGCTTAGACTTCTTATTGGCTTCTCACTCATGTTTAACCCCTTAGTACAGGAAGAAAGCCCTGGAATTTTCCAGAGGCTAAAATCAAACTGTCCCTCAGCACTGGAGAATGACACAAAGATATATGAAGGAGTGCTGCTTAATAATTCAGAATCCCATAAACATGCAAATTAGCTGCATACACAGAAATGGCTCACCACTGAACTCTTCATGCACCTTAGCAACACTGTTTTCTGTAGACTTGCCCCTGCATGGAAATGCATGGCCAGATTTTCTGCTTGTATCACAGCAGTTCTATGCCCTTGCAGGCAGCTCTGTATTCAATACTGGGTACCGGAGTAGCATGCCAGTGAATTGCACCAGCTACTAAAGACAAGCTTAAAAGCTTGTTACTACCATATTTGGCTGATGCACTAAATTTTAGTAGTGGTTTCATTCTGTGTACTCACCAGAGAATATCAAGATTGTTCTGTGGGGTAAGTCCTGCTGCTTAGTACTGAGCTGCTCAGACTCTACTGTATATTGGGGCTTGACACAAAACAGTGTAACAAGAGCAGTGCAGTTGAATGCAGTGAGAAAGATGATGACTTGGCTTGGCTTGGCTTGGCTTGCAGAAGGCTGCTTCAAGGCCCTTGGTTTGCGGCCTTGGCTATGGAAACCCAGTTACTACCAGACCTGCAGGTATCTTGGGCTGTTGCATCAATGACACCTACAATTGAAAGTGGTTTCCTAACTGGGAAGGACAACAAGGAGAATTAGGAATGCAGAACTGGACATAGGCTGCTTGGTGGCATACACAAGACTACATTTTGCTCTTCCCTGATGCTTCAGAGCTAAGCTGCTTCTGCTGTAAGAAGAGGAATAACAGAGGAAAAGGGCAGGACCAGTTGCAGATCTGACTCTAATGCCTCAGGTGACAAATAGGAAGAGTCACCATTGATTCAGGAGAAATTTAATTTCCCCATTTCCCTTCCACACATACCCATGTGTTTCCACCAGGGCCTTGACATATGGAAAGTAGACAGTGTTCAAGACTGCTTGTGGACACAGCAGCTGGTTGACACAAAGAGCAGATGAATTTGCATATGTAATTGCCCTGGAAGGAAAGTATCATTTGGCACTAAAGCAAGTGGGGAGAGGATGCAACTTGTATGCTCAGCACTTGACCATCACAGATACTTGGGTTTGGGTTAAGAGGAGATTTGACAGTTTCCTGAGGCTTCTTAAACTCCTGACCTTGCTAAAGTAGCAGAAGAGTAGTAGAGAAGAATTAATGATGTATCCTAAGATTTGGAAAAGCTATGAAAGTTGTTCCCTTTCCCCATCTTAACTGCTCAATAATTCCTGGCATTTAAAATCAGTAGGACATACAATGTACTGTCAAGTCAATTTATCAAGACGATGACAGTTTAAGTTAGTCTTAGTCCCAGGAGTTGGCTTATTTTATACTCGTCAGGTGCAGCAGCACTGGGAAAAAATCACCACAAAAATGGAGAAGGCATCACTTCTTAACTAATTGTTCATCCACACCCTATCTCAGGATTGAGATACAAATGTCAGCTTACACTCATGTACCTGGCCAAAAAAACCAGTGCTTCAGTCACTGGTCACTATAGGAACCTATATAGCCTGCATGTGCAACCAAATGTACAGTCATCTTGAATTAAATGAGCTGTTTATATCTGTCTATGCTACTGGATCTCTCTGTAGTGCCTTATTGTAGCTAGCTTGTGTCTTGTGGGGAGTCTTAACTTGCTCAAGTATCTGCCTTACAAATCCATTGCTGTTCTCTACCTAATAAAGCTTTGAGCTTCCCCCCATGTGCTCGAGTCCTTTTTTTCTTTCCCTTTGTTTGGAAAAAAAAAATATATATATACATAAGGTGTGGTTCTGGAAACACAAACATAAGAGATTTTCCTGTACTACAGGAGCCTGATTTCTGTGAAGATATTTCAGGAAAGTTGCAAAAAGAATTACTAGAAATCAGAGTGAGAAGCTGTGGGACTGATTATGTTTCTGCTTCTGAAACAAGATGGCTGATGCAGACCTTCTGAACCTTGTGGTATTTACAGCTGGGCAATCTCCTCTAACAACTGAGATTTAACAAGTTTGCTTCAGTACCCTGGTGCCAACAGGGCTGTAGCATAAGCTGACACCATGTGGCTCAGCATAAGCTGGCAGTGCTATTTGTGCTTTCACACTTCAGCTGTGAAGCTACATCAGCGATGGTTCCAGACCCTAGATGCTGGGATGTGACAATACTTCCCATCTTTGGAAGAGGCAACAGCAGTGGCAGTATCTGCATCTGTGGCTACTTTAGCACTAGGAGCTGTTGAAATCTTGATTCTTGTGATGAACAGATTCTGCCTAGATTCTAGTTTAGCCTTGGCAGCTGTGTGGTGGGGAAATTCCACTTTTGGCAGCTGCTGTTCTGTATAAAAAACTACATTTTTGTGTGTAGTGCATTAAGAGATCCCAGAGCTGTAGAAAAGGTGTTGGGAAGAGACAATGAAGCCTCTCACAGGGAAAACAACCTGGTAAAAATAAGATTTTAATCAAACAAGTGTCAAACAGTGACAAGCACAGAGGTAGAATTCTGGATTAGAAAGGAAAGCCATCTTCCTTCCTATCCTCTAAGCACAGGTATGAACAGGCAAGAGCAATTATCGCACCCCTAGGCTAGGAGGGTCAGCCTTGCTTGTAGCTGAAGCACAGCCCCGTGCATCCAGGGAGTAGCTACACATAATAGTTATTCTCAGGGTGACTCCAGAGCAAACAAATTGTGACAGAGATTCATTAGTCACTGGATTTCTTTCATGGCAATGAAATAGAGCTCGCTCAATCTGCCACGGAGACTAAATACCCTCCCTCCCGTGCTAGGAGCTGTACTCTGTCTCCAGGGTCATCTAATTTTAGGCTGTTTACATGTGGCTCTGCTGCTCCACCCCAGTCATACACTACAGGGAGAGATGACCCTTAGCGCCTTGTGTCTTGATTCTAGATTGCCAGAACGCCTGTCTTCCCACAGCTGTTACTTCTTCCTCTAAAGCATTAGTACCTGATTCCTTACACAGCTGGCAGATACAAGCATGCTCACACAGCAGAAATACTCCTGAAATGTATGAAGAAGCAGGAATGCTGTCCTGGCCTCCTGCCTGTGTGCCCTTAAGAAAGGCAGAATTTGAGTTGCAGCTGCAGATCACTATTTAGTGTCTACAGGCTGAGGCCTCCAAGGTAATTTTGGACAGTGATCTGGGACCATCTGTAAAGTGAAAGTCTTGCTAGACAGTCAGCAGTCACCTGATTGAAAAAAATCAAAAGTGATTCATAGTGGAAGGCAGGCAATACTAAATAATATCCATCCTTGCAGCAAACTGACAAAAAACACCCAAATAGGGTGAGAAAGGGGCATCCTCTTTATTTTTGAAATGAAAGTGGTTCTGCATTGCTTGCAAAACCAACAAGTAAATAACACTGACTATTTGACACTGTCCCACATGACACCCTTTTCTCTAAATTGGAGAGACACGGATTTGACGGATGGATAAAGAATTGGCTGGATGGTCACACTCAAAGAGTTGTGGTGTATGGATCAATGTCCAAGTGGACACCAGTGAGGAACGGTGTTCCTCAGGGGTCAGTATTGGGACCTGTGCTGTTAAACAACTTTGTCAGCAACATGAACAGTGGGATTGAGCGCACCCTCAGCAAGTTTACTGACGACACCAAGCTGTGTGGAGCAGTTGACACGCTGGAGGGAAGGGATGCCACCCAGAGGGACCTGGACAGGCTTGAGAGGTGGGCCCACGCAAACCTCATGAAATCCAACAAGGCCAAGTGCAAGGTCCTGCACGTGGGTCGGGGCAATCCCAAGCACAAATCCAGGATGGGAGGAGAATGGATTGAGAGCATCCCTGAGGAGAGGGACTTGGGGGTGTTGGTGGATGGGCACCTCAACATGAGCCAGTAACGTGCGCTCGCAGCCCAGAAAGCCAATCATATCCTGGGCTGCATCAAAAGAAGCATGGCCAGCAGGTCGAGGGAGGTGATCCTCCCCCTCTGCTCCACTCTTGTGAGACCCCGCCTGGAGTACTGCATCCAGCTTTGGGTCCCGCAGCATAAGAAGGACATGGACCTGTTGGAGCGAATCTAGACGAGGGCCATGAAGATGATCGGAGGGCTGGAGCACCTCTCCTGTGAAGACAGGCTGAGAGAGTTGGGTTGTTCAGCCAGGAGAAGCGAATGCTCCAGGGAGACCCTAATAGGAGCCTTCTGGTATTTAAAGGTGGCCTTACAGGAAAGATGGGGAGGGACTTTTTATCAGGGAGTGTAGCAATAGGATGAGGGTTAACAGTTTTAAACTGAAAGACGGTAGATTTAGATTCAATATTGGGAAGAAATTTTTTACTATGAGGATGGTGAGACACTGAAACAGGTTGCCCAGGGAAATTGTGCATGCCCTATCCCTGGAAGTATTCAAGGCCAGGTTGGATGGGGTTTTGAGTAAACTGGTCTAGTGGGAGGTGTCCCTGCCCATGGCAAGGAGGTTGGAACTAATGATCTTTAAGGTCCCTTCCAACCCAAACCATTTTGTGATTCTGTGCTTCTGTGCTTCCATCTCCCAGATCAGTCTAAGCTTAACTCTCATTGCATTTTATTCCCCTTCTCATTGTACCTCTCCTAACAGTTGTTTCTCAGCTGAATGTTGATTGCTTTCACCACCACTCCAGTCAGTGCTTACTCAAGCCATATAAACTCATACTTCATTGATGTGTTTGTTTCTTCTTCTACCCACCGTATTTTCAAATTAAGCTTGATGCTAACAGATTAATCTCTCTGGTTTGTGTGGCAGCCATTATGTCCACAATACAACTGGGATGGGGCTCAGCACAGCGATCCTTGCTGGGATGTGAATCATCATAAGCAAGAGATACTTTGGCAAGAGGACAGTAACAGTGGTCACTACAGATTATGTGGTAGGGTATTCTGAGAGGCAGTTTCTATCTGGAGGAACTTTGCTTTTGGAAGCATGGATGCATTATGTGACATTTACAAAATCATAGAATCATAGAATTGTCTAGGTTGGAAGGGACCTTTAAGATCATCTAGTCCAACCATCAAGCTAACTAACACTGCCAACACCACTACTAAATCATGTCTCTAAGCACCACGTCTACCCATCTTTTGAATACTTCCAGGGATGGTGATTCCACCACTTCCCTGGGCAGCCTGTTCCAATGCTTGACAACCCTTTCTGTGGAGAAATGTTTCCTAATATCCAATCTAAACCTCCCCTGGCATAACTTCAGGTCATTTCCTCTAAATGACCAAAGAGATGTCATTAAAAGTACTGGTGTTTGTCTGTATGTAGTAGAAAGATGCAGTATATTACAGTCCTCAGACACAGGCATTTTGAATAAAGCTGAATACTGAAAAAAAAATTAAGTTGATTCTTGCAAGTCAGAAGTTTCTCTCATTGATGGCATTTATTAATTGTGCTGCTGTGGAATTCTCTCTGCTGGTGTCAGGTTCCCACCTTTAAGGAAGCACAGCGGAGTGTGGAGCCTGGGGAAGCAAGTACATAAAAAGCTTTAGGTTTGTCTCTTTAAGTAAAGGGCAGATTCTAAAGCCTTTTCTCTTCCCTTTGCAATATTATCCTCTGGTTAACTGTGGTATCAACTGCTTTGCTACTTCACTCCATGACTCTCTGTCTGTTAAGAGCAATGTCATAGTTGGCTGTGTTTTATTTATTCTGTTTCTGCTTTACTCCATTATTTGAAGCATATCTTCCAAATTCCCAAGCTCAGGGTAATTGATGCCACTGTGAATTTCAGGGCATTTGCTTGGGTTTTGCACCTTTGTGCATAACAATTGAATTCTTCCACCCTTTTAGTCATGTTGAAGACCACCATCTCTTTTTTCCAAAGTAAATTAATGTAATAACACATAAGACATTTCAGACCCTGTTTCTATGTCCTCAGTTACTAGGTGCTTTAATTGCTGTATCTCTAGGAACAACCACTGTCTTAATAATTTTCCTCTTGTGTACCACTTGTGCCTGCACTATATAGTACTAAGACAGCAAGGATCATATTGCCAGAGTTTTGACCCAGCACAGACAAAGCTCACTGGAAGAGTATATTGGGATATTCCAGAGGAATGATATTTTCGAACTTGCAAGGTGTTAGAATAGCAATAATTTTTCTTTTCTTGCCAAAGTAATGCTCTTCAAATAACTTAAGTGGAAGAGACTGTCTTTCTCTTCCAGTCTTATGATAGCAGGACTTGGATTCTATTCCCACTTTCACCTCCAGATAGTGATCCACTCTTAGTTGGATGGTGACAGATTTTCTCATCTTGAAAAACAGGTTGCATTACGGATTGGAGTCTCGTGGTTAGGCTGCACTTGGAATGGACCATGCTTTTCTAGCATTTATTGAGATTTCATAGTGATTACTGTCATATGACAGACAGCTCAAGCCTCTTTGCAAAACAGTGCTGAATTGCATAAAAGGCCCCAACAGAGAAAAAAATAGGGTCGTTTTGCTGCTTCAGCCATGGGGTGTAACTGTATGCCATGATTCAATTGCATGCCCATTTCAGGTACCATTGTTAAGATGTTGCCTGGAGTAGTCAGCTTTCACTGCTTACATAGCTGAAAATGCCTAGCTGGTTTGTGTGTTTTCAAAATATGAGGCTATTTTAAAAAAATCAATAGTCAAACCCAGGGGGAATTTGTGTTACACTGGAATTAAAGTATTAACGGGATGCTGAATTTTGTGCAGAAGAATAATCTAAAAGGACACGTAAGGCAAATACAACCTTACTGTAAATTTATTGGCATCAATGGCATTTACATAGCCTATGCACAGATGGATCTGATTTGGAGACTTGTAGCTCCTATCTAATCAACAAGTTTAATGGGAATGTCAGCCCTTGATATCGGGAGAAGCAGGATTCTGTTCTTATGCAGTAGCTAGGCAAATGACATTAATTGTTTTTATTCACTCTAGCTGTGTGAATAAAGTGAAAATCAATGAATAATATATTCAGTGAACTTTGTGGTATTTCTTACTCTAGAATCAGTTTGTCCAGCTCTGTTGGAGAACTTCATAGGTGTCATGGTAACGTTTCCATGCAATCCACTTCTCAACAGTTCTGAGACAGGATCAGAGATTCTGGCAAAGGTTAACCATATAGAAGATACCCCATAAATAAAACATAAGCAAAACATAAACGTACTAGGAGTTTCCCCATAAGCAAAAAGACTGGAAGGATTCCAGAAGACCAAAAGTTTTCCAGTGATGCACAGGGAGACCTCTGTATAGAGTCTGAGGTACAGAACACAAGGGAGGAGTTTGAAGGCCTCTATGCAATTCTTATTCTTTTCAGAGGAAACGTATAACTGCTATCAATATGCTAGTTAGAAAAGGGTAAATAAAGCTTGTAATGTCTTTGACCACCTACTTGCTTGTGTAGGCATCAATTCTACATCTAATCATCCTTTGTCCTTGAAGTTTTCTCAAGGCAGAATGGGTTCGATTGAAACAGAATGTACCCTGGCTGACTATATGCAATCCTTTAACACCACACTCTAAAACACCAAACCCTGGTATTATTAAAATGTTAGTGCTTCTGGTACAGTGAGAAAGATAGAGAATGCCCCAGAACTGCGATAAGGCACCACATGAATACTGTTTCCAAACTTTTTAATATTTCCCAGCACATACAAAAGAAGCAGCTGGCCAAGAGTAAGGGTTGAAATGGAATCTGATTGTTATTCATCTGGGATCTCCTCCAACTCCCACTAAAACAGTATTTCCACTGAGTTTGTGTATGATCTGATTTCAAGTCCCATGCAGAGAATCCCAGCCAATTCAGCTCTTAAGGGTTGTCCTGACTCAAATGCTAACTATCTGCATTCAAATGAAGGCTCTTCCTACTTATGAACAGAACTTATTCTTGTGTCTGTTGCATGAGAAATGTCATTTATTGCCATTTCAAGCTGGAGAATTAGTAAACAATATGGCTTCTTGCACAGCAGCCTCCCCTAGCTATGCCTATGTTGTCCTCTCTGTCTTGAATCTTTTTACGTTTGTAACTAAACACTTTCAAATGGGAATATTTTTCTATGCAGAATCAACAGCCTGATCTTAAGAGCCCCTAATGATTCCATGCTGAATACTTCTTGAATATGGGTTTCGAGAGAGATTGTGTGCAGGCATGCAGTTTTGAAAGCTCTGTGGCTCACATATAATCCACAACATATGAACCAGCACAAGCCACAAAAAGACTGAAGCAACAGCAAGAGAGGTGTGAACTGTCCCACTTGTCTGTACAGAGTCTGCGTGCCAGTATTACAAAGTTCTACATGACTTACTGTGTCCCACTGAGTTGATGCTGAGAGCAGGCACAGCTTGCAGTAGAAGGCGGTGCGTGTTTCACTTTCAGGAAAAAAAAGCAGTAGTTCTTAGATGCCCCATCTCCTCACTGAGATCAGTGAACCTTTTGTGCATGCTAGGCACATCATTTAGGAATGTCTGTAAAGACCTTTGATCCTTTGGCTGAAGACACTTTGAAAGAGCGAAGTTGGGGTGGCTGCAAGGATATTACCCCTGTGCTCCTGCGTCATGTCCCTTTGGGTGAGGGGTGATGATGATTTGTTAAGGCACTCCATGAAAGCCTGAGCTACCACAGCCTGTGCTGTGCTTGTTTTCTGAGGTAAACAGGAAATCTCAGACCTTAGTAACGTCAATTCTGAACTTCTCACCAGGGCTAAATTCCATTTGAAGGGAAAAGAGCAGCAGGAATGATCTCTATGTTTAGTTATCTCATATCTTGTCTTACATCATCCTCTCATGAGTGTGCCAGAAGGCCAAAAAGAGACCTCTGATTGTCGTGTACGACCTGCATAACAGGCTTTTCCAGTTGTTGATACAGCATGTGGAAGACTGAGTGAGCTGTGTTCCTCTTCTACCTAATTCAGAGTGACTGGAGAGGAAAACCTTTGCTCTGAATCTGCAGGGACTTGAACCTATGCTTCCGCCCCTTCCCAAATAAGCTCTGAATACAAAAATCTTATCGGCAAAAATGCTAAGCTGGATCTGAATTTCAGCCTCCAAATTTTTTTCTTAGTATTCTCAACGGCAAATTGTACCATTTGGAATGCATTTGGAATGCCATACCCATCTACAGATTTAATCATCAAAATGTATTTAAATACCAAAAATTTTATTAATCTTTGTCAGAGACTAGCAGAACACTCTCACTGCTTTTGTTTTCCTTGAGCTTTCTCAGGCAACTCTTGCCTCTTTTCAGGGTCTGCCTTCCACCTGTTGGGATAGAAAGTTGTGTTGTCACCCATATGTCTTAATCACAATGCTTGCATTGAGGTGCTGGAAAAATAGGAATGTGGGTAAGCAATTTAAAACTGCCATCCTGAGAGCTCTCTCACCAAACAGTATTTGTACCTCAAATGGCTCCACCTAACCTGACTCAAAGAGAAAATGGAGTTGTTAAGCATAGTATGTGACTCTCCATCAGAGGCTATCAAGACCCAAAGCTCAGTGCTGGCTCTGGAGCAGCACTAGGAATGTTCCGGTATGGTTGCCTGATTCAGCCTCTACTCTAATTTTTGAAGTTGTGGCGCCTTGTATTGTGTTTAAATTAAAATATATTCTTGCATTAAAATGATACATAGAATTCAGCTTCAAAAGCTGTCTCAGAAACTGTCTCCCCTTTGTGACAATAATGCACAGTCCCACTCATTTCTTTGCTCCACAAAGTGCTGTCAAACATGTCCAGGCATCCGGCGCTCACTGTAGCAAAACTGTTCATCTTTCAAAGGCAGCATTCTCAAAGCTCTTTACAAACCTCACTGGCAGACACCTCGTGCTACCCCCTGCAAGGGAAATGAGTAACACTCCTCTAGTCACACAGGGGGATGCTAAAGTAAAGTGAGGCAATACAATTTACCCACTGTCACACAGCAAGCTTGTCTGTAGCATGAAGCTCCTACCTTTCTAACACCTCAGTCCTGGTTTCTAAGCAATAGCCCAAGCTTCCTCTCTGTTCAGCAGCTCAAACTACTGCAAAGGACTAAGTAGGTACTTAACACCATCTTGAACAGGAGCCAAAAGAATTAATTTCACAGGAGAGGAAGAAACCAGCACAAAGAATTCAACAAGTTGGGGGGTGAAGAACGTGTGTACCGATTAAGAGACAGAAACAACCTACGCTTAACTGCTAAAGCTTGTAGTTGTCAAATCTAGCCCTCCCATACTGCTTCCTCCCTGCCCTGATTTGTGATAATTTGCAGAGCAAAAAGCCTCTTTAAATGAGAGAGAAACTTTCTAGAGAACAGAGTGCAAGTCACTTCTGCCCTGTAGGTCACCTGGCCAGGTGCTCCCCTAAAGGTCACTGTAAGTTCCTTTACTGGATAGCAGCCCCAAGGAAGAGAACTGGGCACCTCTCCTTGAAAAGAATGGCATCTGAATCCTGCTGCTCTTCTACATAGCCTAAACTGTGGTCCCAAAAGAGTCTCAGAAGCACTATGCTGTGGCTATCTAAATTAAGTATTATCCTTGTTCTGACAAGGCTACAGATGCTACATAACCTGTCATTGGAACAGCAAATGAGCTCACATAACCAGAAAAAGGCCTTGAACCAAAGCAGTATAAAACAGGTCCTTCCAGGCTGAGCAAACCAATCCATTCATTACAAGTAGCAAAGGCAACACAAAATGAACTGGAACAAAATGGTTCACATCACCAATGAACCACAGGAACAGGAATGAAGCTGACCTGTACTGCTCAGTTGTTACTAATAGGCTAGCTCTACAGGCATTTTAACCAGTCTCCTCCTCTCCAGAAGAGAACATATAGCGTCAATAACCCAGTGAGAACCTCCAGTTATTTGTTAGCACACTGAATAAGCAACACCTTTCTGTTGAAATCACCACTAAAGCTCATAAAAGTCTTGCGGCAGCACACAAATGGGCACAGCAGCACCTGGCTAAACATCTGCTTCTATGTTGTGAGAAGAGAAATGGAGCCCCTGATGTCTTCTTATGGAGAAAGAGCCCTCTCCTGCTTGAGCTAAAAGAGGATCTCTGTGAGAATGCGTAGGTGTCATTGGTTTTATTTCCTCCAGTCTCCAGGCATACTTAAGCCAAACATTCTCCATCTCTCCTACTACACCGCAAAAAGCACATATACACAAAAAAAACTAGAGATAAAGGATATGGCTAGAACTTGGGTCTATTTCATGGGATCATTAAAAACATTAACTTTCCCAAGGCACACATTAACAATCTACTTGAGTGCTCACACCTTGCCTGCTTCCATTCATGCAGAAGGTGTATCATGAGGTGGGAAGTACAGCATAAGTAAGAGACTTAATTTGGGTTAATATAAGAAAATAATCAGACTGAAAAGTTGCAACATGCACTAACAGGCAACAATAAATCTTTTACTGATTGTCACCAATAGCTACTGCAAGCAAAGGAAAAAATAAAACGGAGAGCCAGCAAAATGAACCCTCAGCCAGCCAACAGGAACAAACACCAACAAACTTTCATACCAGCATTTGAGACATTATCTCTTTATCGAACAACATAGACAAATAAAATGCAGCCCCCATGTAATGATGTTTATGCCCTTCTGTGATTGATCCCAACACATATTCCTTTATGTAGAATTTCCCGTATGAGGGAAGAACATGAAAGCAACAGGCCATATGATGCACACAGAATGGAAAGCAGCTGTTTTTCCCCTTCCATGTTGTTCTACCATTGCACATTGTCCGTTTTAGGTTTAAGAAGGTTGTTAGCCTTCGCAGATTCCCACAGGTGTGAGTTCTGCTGAGCCAGTAGGAAGGCCATCTTGCTGTAACTGTGCTCGCTCATATGGAATAGCTAGGAGTTTTCATCACATTGCAACTTATGTCATCAATCCTGAACAACACATCACTGCTGTGCAGGCTCCCTCCTCCTGCAGACTAATCTCGCTGCTTGGCGTCAATGGAAGAGCTTTCTGAGTTGAGGAGTACTGGCATGCTTCAAATTTCAGCTAATCCCCTTTCAAAAGGCATTGTTGCTATTCTTGGAATAGTGAGTAGGAAGTTTTCTTGCTCTGTTAATGGGTACAATTAGAGGCAAAATTGTTGAGTCGTTTTCTGACAGCTTGCTCCAAAGATGCCATGACCCATATCACTTCTGGTTGAAGCAAAAGAAGTCAAAGAATTCAAGTTTTTGTCTGAATGACAATTCATTAAACAACAACTGGTCAAAAATTGCTACAGTCCAAGCATTCTCCTGACAAGAAGTGTTTTTTTGGCCAGAAGGAACACTTAATAATTTTTAAGTGTTGGTTAACTTTTTTTAATGACCTTCCAATGGAAAATCTAGGAACAAAAACCAGTTTTCTGACTCTTAAGTGTCACATTTTATTGAAAGTTTCTCATGAGACCTTATCATACACTGAAAATGTGTGGGTGGTTTCTTAGCCAGTTTTAGTGTTCATAAATATTCTCAAATGGTGCCAGAGAGAGATTACAAGAACTCCTTATGCTTGCGCTCAATGGAAAGGGCTTCTGAATTCTAACTAATATCTGTTACTTCTTAACATGGAGAACCTCTCCTCTTCGACACTAGTCACTAGATGCTGTTATTCTCGTAGCATGATTCCATCGTCATGGACTAAGTGCAGTGTTTTCTCCCTAATTTGGTAGCATGATCCATCTGGGTTTAGGGTGGCTGAACTTTACCTAAGAAGTGAAGTTTACCTCCCTGTAAAACAATGCTAGTGGAGTTCAAAATTACCTGTGAAGACATGCCCACCTCCTGTTCCCCACCAACCCCATCTACTGGCATTATGATACCTGCTTTCACTCTGTAGCTGTGAGAAAGACATTTCAATGCTACTCATTAATCTGGGAAGTATCACATGCTCTTTCTCATGCAGTAGTGGTGACCACGGATACATACATGATTGCATTCATATTGGGGAGGGGAAAATATTAGAAACCTAATTGCTGGAGAAGATGTGAAAGAGATAAAAATGAATGTCTTGATGCTAAACTTAAGTGTCTTGAGTCCCCAGCCTGCGTGAGGGGCATAGCTGGGTGAAGAAGACAATGAAGATACTTTGCTCTCTATGGTGCTACTAATATCTTTTGTAAAATTAAGGTAGAGCAGCTGTTTGGAATAAGAACAAAAAGCAACTTTTTTAATACTACCATTAATCCCCTAAGTGCTTTATAAGCGGGGTAAGAGGGAGAGAGAAACAAAGAGAATGCCACTGATGTCTAGCCATCTCTTAGGTGGGATTTGGCAGTCAGTATGCTGCACAGCTGTGTAAGGAGGAGCTTTGAGCCAGGGATATCTAAACAAACCCTTTCTCTTGCAAAATATACTGGAAGATCATTTAGGGATTCGAGTCTGCCTGGAAGGATCTAACTGCTCCTATTCCATGAGTGTTAATGGAAACTAAGTACTTGAAATCTCTTGGTGACTTTGGAAGACTCAGCCTTTTTAACTCATTCAGAGGAGATGGGAATGCTGTCGCTCAGATTTCAAATCTGAGATTTGCTGCTCCACTGTGAGCGCTTGAGAAGCCAGTCTCCTTCCCTTTGAACTGAACCCCCTTTGAAAATAATTGCTCAGATGACTAAGCCATTTTGGATAGGAACTAAGAGCTGTCCTGCCTAACTATAGATTGCAGGTAAGCTGAAGATACCACATATGACTGCAGCATGTCCTCAGAAACCAGAGTTCCCTGAAAGATGACTGATTTCCTTGAGCTTATTCTGCTGTCCTAGAGCAAGTGTACAGGCTGGATTATGTGAGTTCCCACACGAGTATGTCATTCTACTGCTTTTAAACCCTCCATAAGCTTCTATGTGATTATCACTTTTTACTAGTAGTATTTCTGCACTTTTGACTTTATTGTTGCAGTTGATTGGATTACCCTTTCGCTTGTGTTTGATAGCTTAGTTTCCTCTCACCAGTAGAAAACACAGCATGAGGAGCCTTTATATAAGAAAAAATGCAAAAATACTGAGAACAAACACAAACTGAGGCTCATCTAGTTCAAGACCGACAGTTAGAAATGTTTTAGGTTTAAGACTGGGCATTGCTTGTGTTGTATTCTCACCACCTGCAAGGGTATATTTCTCTCCTTTAAAAAGAATTGGAGCGAGATCCTTGTGTTTAGGATGACAAAATTGATAGCAAAGTTAGATTCAGGGTGACTCCGAAGCGGACAGACTGTGACAAGTTTTCACTGCAGTTGCTAGACCTCCTTCACCGAGTTGAAAAAGTGCCAGGAATGCTCAGTGGCCTACAGCTATGGTTCCTCAGGCTGCACTCATGTCAGCTATTGTAAGCTGAGTGAGTCAGTCTAGGAGTGCAGTTAGATTGAAGACTTCCAATAAAAACTGAAGGGGGTGCTACAGTAAGTGGCAGTCTTCCTTCTGAGTCATCTCTGCACCAGTGCCATGGCATGGTGCTATAAGGTCCAGTGTCCCTAGCAAGATGTAATGCTGAAGTCACTGGAACTCCTAGTAAGACTACATGGATTTTTGTTGCTGTTGTTGTTCCATGCTTGCATGTCTAAACTTGGAGTCTTCTGTCAAACTCCATTTGGTTAACAGAAAGCACTGAGGCTACGGTCATATGCACCACCTAAGGACCTGGTCTCAGTTGGTTAGCCGAACACCTGCACAACAGATTTTGTGGAAAAAATGGCAATTCTGATCACAGGGGACTGCTGCCTTCTGTCCGAGGCAGCTGTGTTTCAGTGGCAGGTAATGGTCAGTTTGAGTGCTCAGAAAGAAGAAGGGTTCTGTCAATGGAAATTATTATTCTTCTGGCTTGGAAACAAAGTATAATGTCCCTCAGGGCAAGAAGGGAATTCCAGTCTACAGCCATTATTTGATGGAACTGTTTCTAATTACATATCCTCTGAACTCCTTAACTCACAAAGTCTTTTTTTCTAAGGGGAATAATGCTTCTGAAAAGCCTCATTAAGGCTGTGTATGG
The DNA here is from genome assembly GCA_013398815.1 of Ibidorhyncha struthersii. Lineage (NCBI taxonomy): Eukaryota > Metazoa > Chordata > Aves > Charadriiformes > Charadriidae > Ibidorhyncha > Ibidorhyncha struthersii. Next base: position 93,403 of record VZSZ01008241.1, read on the forward strand.
AAGGAGAGAATTTCTAAACTACTTCAGCTAGCGCTTCAGTGCAGGGTATGAATGCCAAGAACCCCTCTAAAGTCCATGCAACTGTCAAAAACTAACAGAAATTTAATTGCACTGCTGTGAAGTGCACACCAAACCTCTAGCAGACCATAGAATTGGGACCATAGAGCAGAAGTAGAATCAATTGGAACGGTCATGGGCATCTTGAGACCATGCATGGAATAGAAGGTATAGCATGGTTGTGTCAAGGGGATGCTCTGTGGATGACCTGTGGGGTTGGGCACTGCTGAGGGCCATGCACAGAAGGGAAGTGCATGCCAGGCTTCCCTTAGGAAAACTAAATAGCAAAGAGAATAAGGGATTAGCTGAACTTTCACACGTCTATACAGTTCCACATTACACTGATTCTGGAAATCTGACTGGAAATCCAATGGTGGCTAGCTGGAATGGATAAGATATTAGAGGTTGGGAGGATATTCCTTAATATTCTTTACTCAACAGTTCAGTGTCATAGCTTTACATTTTCCTTCATGATCTTTAAAATGGGAAACACAATTATTTGGGTCCTTCTTTATCACCCCCTTCTCCATAACCCAAAGCTGCACTCTTAAACCTCTGAAAGTATGTCTCTAACTAGACTGACTCCTCAACTTTTAGAAGGTAAAACACAGCTGAGAGCAGTAGGTACTAATGAGATGCTACCAAGCAGAGAAGGAGTGATGGTGTTTTGAATCTCTACAGGGTTGGTTTTTCCTCCTTTATATAGTACGCAAAGTTTCATAGTCTCTATGTGGACATGAAAGATGCAGGCCATCTTAGTCCAACACAACAGGTTGGTCTTTTCATGTGCTAAGTGCTCTGAACAAAATTCTGTGAATGCTTAGAAACAGACTTAAGTTCCTTAATCGTGGGCTCCTGAGGTTTTATGGTTGGGGAGGGAAGAGCTTGATTATGTGTATATAAGTCTGTGCCACTCCTTATTTTTTTCTGGGAGATTTTAAACCCAAAGTATTTGTCATATTCTTTCATACCTTTCCTTAGCCTGTCATTGTTTTCTAATCGGCCCTCTCTCCACTGGACAGTAGGGTCATTGAGTTTGACTTACCACACCTTACTTCTACAGTAATTAAGACCTGTATAGTATTCTTGATTTCCTTTGCTCTCTTTCTGGGACTTTTTCTAGTTCCAGCTTTTGCTCTTCTGCTCTTTTGATAGAGGCTGCAAGTTTGTTGGAAAGTGTTTTGCTGTCTGCAGTGTACATGGAATAAAAGCGTTGTGGATTTTTGTTACTAGATATCCACTGCATGGCTGCTTTTGTCTGCAAGGAACTGGAATCAGTGACTTTGTAACAGCTGGTACTGATTGCTCCAAGTGTCAGGATGAAATCAGGAGGTGCTTGCACTTCATTCCCCTTCCTTAGTCTTTCTCTTGCTTGTAATGGCTCAGAAAAACTGTGGCAGCCTCAGCATCTCAAAAAGATCAAGGGGATGGCACTTACATTTATTGTTTGACCTGAGACAAAATAAAAATCCTCTGTTCTTCTGCTTATGTGATGCTTTTGACCAATGGGAGATTCATAGGAAGAAAAACCTACAACAAGCAAGACAAAAAAAGGAAAGGAACAGAGCGTGATGGAAGTACAAGAGGTGCATGTGGAGTGTTACCACGAGGTTTGGGCATGCTGAGTCTGCCTTGGAGACTAATTAAGTTAGGGCTTTTACATCAATCCAAGGAGTGCTCCAATGAAAGATAAGGAATTGTTTATGGGAGGAGATGGAGGATACAGTCAGGAAGAAAAAAAAATTAATTGTACAACCTTATAGAATTGAAATTCAGACGCATCTGAAGGCTGGTTCTCAAAGACAAATCTGCAGGGTCCTTCACTGATGGGCTCTATATGAAATATGATAAGCTGTGAGGTAATCGCAGACCTCCAGGATCAAGCAATACTAGTACATTTGAGACTGGGAAACTTGCCACATCACCCTTAGCTCTCCACAAAACAACGATGCTGACATCTGAGAACAGATTGCTCAACCCGCAACAGCAATAAGGCCATCTGCCCCAGGAGCAGAGACTTTTGATGACCAAACGCCATCTTGCTGAGATGTGCTGAGGCTTTGTGACTCCTGGATGGCATGCACCTCTGAAATATAGTAGGTCTTACCAGTTGATAGCACTAGCTACTACCTCATCTTCTCCTTCCAGCTGTTTGTTGTTTACTTTGTTTTGTTTAATTAAGCCAGCCTCCTGAAGGAGAGGGCTATGCAGCAGTCACTCTTGTGTTTAACTTCCTTCATAAAAACAGCTGCTGTCAGACAGTGTTGGGGTTGGAGTGATTACAAGATCCTTTACATAAATCACTCTAGTGAAACTCATTTGTCTTAACAAGTTCTTGTATCAATGTTCTCTTTATTATCTGTCCTTGGGAAGGCTTGCAGTCTGTCTCAAGACCCTCAGTCTGTTAAAGAAGGAGGCAAAATGAAGGCAACTGAGTAAGTATACTAAAAACTATGCATGTATTACAACAAACTGATTGTTGCACTCATGTGCCCCTGTAAATGCTTTCCAGGGAAATGCAAGGCAAACAGTGTTTTGATTTTGCTTCTTTAGCATTTATATAGGCTACTTCATGTGACATTGTATTTTTAATTTCATTCGTCCTTTCGTCTCACAATTTTTATTCAACCGTAAGATAAGATTTTTTCTTTTGTGTCAGATCCTTACTGAAAGGAACTTTGGGGCTTTTGGCCCTGACAGTGCGTGTCAGGGAAGAAGTAGGGGATGAGGGATAAAGGTAGGGTAACTTTTATTTCATTTTGGGAGGGTTTTGATGATCATTATGATGATTTTCTTTGAGTTTTTTTGTGCTTAAATACTAGAGCGTGGAAGGAAAGCAGTACTGTCAGTGTTGGCTTCATATGACGTGACATTCCTATATGTGATTCTTCAATATCCTTGACTGAATTCAACAAAAAGAAGGGAACAGGGGAACAAAGACTTCATGCTTTGAGTGTCTGGAAAATAAAAATCTGTTGGGGCTAAAAAAGGCAAGTTAAAACAACAAAAAAAATGTTTCTTAATGCACCTTTGTCTCACTCGTGATAGAACCAGGATGGGCATGAACTCTGAGATATGCAGCAGTGCACAGAACAGCTGCTGTGGCATTGGGACCCATGCCATGTCCAATTGTTCTCTTACAGACAACGGCCACTGTTGACTACAGCGCTACCCTTCTTCTTGTTTGCTTATTCAAGATATTTTTTTAGTTAGCAATGCAGCCTGTATTTCTACCAAGGCTGAAATAGCCTTCCCTATTAACTGTTCAATCCAGCTACTAAAAGTTTAATTAAATCTGCATCTGTTGCCTGTGGGCCTGTTAGAACTCCAAGGGCCTCTGCTCTCTCCTCACTTATGTCTGTTAGTGGCTGTGGGCTTCCACTGGATTGATTTCACTGCCTTCAATGGTTAATCTACATTTGTGCCAAGGTAAACAAAACAGGAATTAGATGCTAAGCATCTAGAAGACATTGGGAACAGACAAAATATGTGAGTAATTTTCTTGTTTATATCTATAGTTCACTCTGTAGAAAATCAGTTTTGGAGACTGGTTTGAATGCTGTTTGAGAGATGGCTTGATCTATCTTTTCTTGAAAACCTATTCTTATGTAATTAATAATTAAAACAACATCAAAAGCCTGATTGAGAAAATTGGTTTGGATTCTTCATAGTCAAATCCCCAAACAGCCAATGAACGCAAACCCAGAAATCCTGTGCCCTGGAAATTCAGCAAGTCTTTCTACCCAGGAGATTTTCAGCTATCTATGGGATTTTTACGCTCTCTCCACTATCATAATTACGATTTGGTGAGCAATGTGGGGCATCACAAGTCCTCAGGGGTGCAACTGTGTGTAACATGCGGCTACACAAATGGGTGCAAGCATTCCCAATCATGTGCCAGTATTGTGCCATTAAAACAGCATTCCTGTCTTGCAAAGCAGGCCAGAAATATCCTCAGTGGATTGATTTGCTATTATTAACTAGAATACCTATTAGCAAATGAGGCGATTTCTGGCTTGGTGCTAGTGGAAATCACAAGGCTGTAAGGACAAAGAACATCCCGAACCGTTCAGTGAAAAGGAGTTCCCTGAGAAACAGAACTTTACGAAGGATGAGGGAAAGGGAGGGGTCAGTGGCAAGTAATCAGCCCACACTTGCACTCATCATCATGATGGGCAGGTTAAAATTGAGATGTCACTTTTCTAGATTCATATCAAGTTATCTTTTATCTAAGTTCATAAATATGAAGCTAAAGAGCTTTTCCTGCTACATTTGAAGAACTTTGTCTTCATAATTTGTATGAATATCAGTGCTTGAGGAAGTGAAAGATTAATAGCAACTGCCTGGTGCCAAGCAGAGCACAGGCAGGCTTCCTTTGTGCAGCTCTGCAGTTTCTCCTCATCTGCAGCACCTCCACTAGTTTAGTCCTGAGCATCCGTGCAGCTGCCAGTACACGCAAACCCTGCTAGCCCAGACCTATTTATCCACGTAACTCTGCTGCTGATGCAGAAAGCTGCCTATGTTATCGCTTGTTGTGCTAGTGCAGATTGTCCATGCAGCTCTGCTGATGCATTAGAATCCTGTCTTACTCTTTCCTGTGTTATTCTGGTCTTGTTCCTTCAGCTGTCTCACCACACGCAGCATTTACTAGTCCTTTGCACAACACTCAATCTTCATCTGAGTCCTGCAGCATCACTTCATCCAGTTCTCCATGTCTCTTCCTCAAAATGCAGACCTCTCTCATTCATCTCAATACTGCCCATCAACTCCTGCCTCACAAATGCAGTTCTAGACTCGCACAGCAGCTCTGCTGAGCCAACTTGGGTTTGCCACCTGGGGAAATAACCACATAAAGGGTAGCCAAACATCACTAAGCTCACTCTAGTTTATCTTAAGGTAGACCCATGGTAGCCTACTGTCATGATAGTCCCTGTATGGACTTGTTGCCATCAGAGCTCTGCCCACCTAGCAGAGGGCAGAGGTAGTAGACAGAATGTACTGTTTCAGTTTAAATAGGAGCATCCCCTGTTAAGGTGTTAGTATCAATAAATACACCTCTAAAGGTTGTGTCAAAACAAACCTGTGACTGTTGATGATCTTACAACACCTGTCACATTGTCTGTTACAACAGCTCAGAAATGGAGTGGCAAGAAAGGTTGATGCATCTTTTAGCTCCATGGACTGTGGTCTGATGGTTGATACCGATGAAGGCTACATTTGATTTTAGTAGTATATGTAACTATGACTTTTTGTTTCACTGTATAGCAGGAACTGGGTAACAGGTAGACAGGCAGCATTTTGCTTGCCTCAGTCAGCATTTTGCTTGCTTCCTGAGCACTCCCACCTGTGTGTTTTTGCGCAGTCAGGATTTTCCCAAGCTCGAACTCCTCTTGCTTAGAAGCCTCTACTTAGTTCTTTCCTTCTTGTAGCATGACTTCTTTTTTGCTTACTCAGAGCTTCTTCTAAGCTTTTTAAAAAAACATTGGGCAAATCTTCCCTTTCATCTTTCCTTATTGATGATTTTGTTAATTTAGTGGGTTCCTGAAACCCATATAAGTCACCAGATGTAAAAAATGGATATATGTGACATAAAACACATCTCACTTAAGATTGTTGTGGTTTAACCCCAGCCTAGGACCATGAAGCTCTTCATTCATGTCCAGTAGGGTAAGGAGAAAAGGCAGAAGAAGAGAAGAAAAAAAAAAAAAAAAAAAACCAAAAAAACCCACCTCACAGGTTGAGATAAAGACTGTTTAATAGAACAGTAACAGAAAATAATAAAAATGGTAAAAGAATATACAAAATAAGTGATGTGATACAATTGCTCACCACCCAATGATCCATTGCCCAGCCCGTCCTGAGCAGTGATTGTGATTCCTGTCCCCCGGCCAACACCCATTTATATACTCAGCATAACATCTACAGTATGGAATATTCCTTTGGCCAGCTTGTCCTGTCTATGCTCCCTCTCAGCTTCTATGAGAAGCTGAAAAGTCCTTGATTTACAAATATAAGCATTACTTAGCAACAGCTAAAACAGTATGTGTTATCAACATTATTCCCATACTAAATCCAAAACACAACAGCTACTAGGAAGAAAATTAACTCTATCCTAGCTGAAACCAGGACAATGACTTTAATAAAAGGACTAGTAATAGAGAAATGTCATGAAATCGGTTAGATTTTAGCTATTTTTTGTGACGTATCTCCAACTTGTGCCATACTGGATCCCAAGGCAACAGTTACTAATTGTGCCTCTGGTTAATGTTCACCTCAGGGAATTCAAAACAGCAGCAAATAAAACCAGAATGGAGAAATGAGAAATAGAGCTGGAAGATAAAGGAGAGTGAGGTCCTGATCCATTGAGGTGCTGAGTCCTTTCAAATTGAGGAAATCAGTATACTCTTACAGTACAACCTGAGAGGAAAAGGTAAGCATCATAAATAGCACCCTGCTGGTACGAGAAAGGAATTCCAGAAACATCCAAGGCACATTCACATCCTGAAGGCATTCCTGCCCTTGTTCCAGATCTCCCTTGCCATCTCTGTCATTACTAAATGCAGCCTAGGTCTATACTGAATGAAACCCTGGACTGTGGGAAACGTATTCAAGTTGTATAAGAATTCCCAGAGCATGCCCCCCTCTCATACATGCACAACAGTGTGCCAAAGAGCGCCCTTTGGGTTTGTAAAAGACTGGGGCCTACCCCAACACTGAATGAAGAACCAGGCAGGATAGAGCATCCCTATCAAAGTGATGTCCCCAGGTAACAGCCAACCAGACTGAGCTAATGAAACACTGTTGCCATCAAGCCCTGTACCACAAACATGAGGGATGGGGGAACACAAATGCTCTTTCTTATTACTGGAAATTAAAACCTCGGCCCAGAATCAATTAAGCCACACATATCAGTCATGCAAGAGTTCTCCTTGGGTGAAGCAGGAAAAATCTGACAGAGCGAGACTTTGAGACTGTCTGCATGACTTGGTGATTGCACGTACTGCTGTGATTGTGTCAGGTGAGGAGGGGATCGAGGCAGCAGACCCCAGTATGGCTCTGTATTTAAAAGAAGAAGAGGGGGAGGGAAAATATAGCTGTGGGAAGAAGAAACTGCATCTTGCTAGGCAGTGGTTTTTGGAGAAGTTGCTCTGTCAACTTATTCACATGCACAGATGTGATAATTACTTTCCGCTTCCCTAGCTCACATGCAGTGCCTGCCTCTGTGGGAGGCTTTTCCTCTGGCTCCCACAAAAGGAGTATTTTTGGTGTCTTGCATGTGCGTGCGGAGCTTTCTCCCATCAAACCACACTGAAACAGCAGAGACTACAAACTCTTAACCTACCTTCTCTCGCTGCCCCTCTCCCTTCATCATTCTGTGCAACTCATAGCTTGCTCATTGCTGCAAGAAACAAAACACACGCCAGCATGCGTGTGTGCTTTCTTGCACTTTTTTACTCCGATACATGCACACCGCTTTGTTACTCCCAGACATTTTCTTGCTGGACTAGCTGCTTTTGTAAAATGTGCTGGACTTGCATCCAATACACATTCACAGCCCTGCCAACCTGAAATCATGTGTTTCAATTCCTCCTCAAATTCAACATTCAGTTTTACCGCCAGCCTCCACTGCTCTTTCTTTCTAGTGTACATAACTGACACCAATCATGAATGGCTGTTAAGGATTTTTGGCCAAGTTATAGATCTTTAATTGGCCAAAACTCTTCCTGATATCAAGCTGTCCAGGGAGTGAATCAGATTTCAGGATTTAAAGCAATATTATTTGTGCCACAGAAGTGACCTCATAACATTTAACAATTCTTGTCCCATTTGTCTCCTTCTTTCAAGGTATTGTAGCCTACTTGACAGATCAGAGCCCTGGGACACAGGTTTTACTCTCAGCTTTGACTAGCTGGGTGAACTCACGTAAAACATTTTCCATGTCTTCATCCCCTTCTGTAAAATGAGGACTACCTTTGTAAGCACCGAAGGGTCTACAGATAAAGAGTAATGCAGAAAATATTATTATTATTATTATTATTATTATTATTATTATTATTATTATTATTAATCACCACCTATTTTTGCATGGTATTTCTATCATTCATCCTGTAGCAAGATCCTGCCACGGTTAGAGGTGGTTAGAGGAAAAGCTTACATACTTGCTACTTGCTGCACTTTTACATACTGGTAGGGACATACACTAATAATATTACACCCATGAATAAGTGCATTACTTCCCAAAGCACTTTAGAAAACATAACATTACTGTGTATATGTGCTCATCTCTGAAATGCAGCTGTTTCTGTTGTTAGATATGAGAGTTGGCTATAGCAGCCTGCAATGAAGCCTTGTAAAAAAACTGCAGCAGAGGAATGGCCCTGATCCCCTATGCTTTGTAAGTCATATTATCATTTGTTCTTGAGGTAGTGGGATGTAAATTGCTCAGTGAGGATTTGCTAGCATCTCAAACCTATGTCACACATAAGAAAACAACTTCCCAAGAAGGAAGACAAGGAAGAATGGGGCCCGTTGTCAATTAAGCAAAACAGTGAGGGAAATGTGATGACAAATTTACACCAGCACAGGGATAACACCTTTGCTCTCTGTGTGTGTAAATTCTGTGAAGGAACACAGGTGGTCAAGGTCCCCAACATCTAATCTGAAAAAAGAGGTGCTAATGCCAGGCAGAGGCATCCTGAAAAGGATGCTATCTGCAGACAAGACTCCACTGTCCTCTCCTTACTACTGGGTATTTCTTGGAAATCTCCCAGCCTGGCCAGGTTAAACTGCATTGCTTTATGAGATCTGATAAATCTCCCATCCCACAGTGATGAGAACTATTCACATACACTGTAGGCATACAGTAGTGGCCTCCTTCCTTAAGCCCAGGAGTTGCCTACTGGGGAGGTGGCTTCAACCAGTCAGTATCTGTTAAGGATAATGTTCAGCGTGTGCTGTTTATTATTAATTTCTCCTGAGAAAGAAGCTTCACAAAAATAGAACATAAACCCCTGTCATTCCTTCCCTCCCTCCAGTTACACTGAAGTAGCACTACAGTCGCACATGTAAATGAACCAGCCATTCAAAAACTTCACAGCCTCTGCAGGATAAGGTTATGGGGCTCCTGGCTCTCCATAGTTTCCACTAGGGCCTTTCCTTTCCCCTTGTAACTCCTCGCCGTTGTTGTCCACTCTTCCACCAGCTTGTATCTTCCTGCACAGACAACCTCTGCGGAACCCAGAAGTATGGTATACCCTATCTTACGACTGCTGCAGAGGCTTTGGAGACCACACATATTTGCACACTGCTGGGATGTAGTCCTGAGGCAACGCTCCAGCCATGCTTGCAGGCTTGGGATTTGAAGAGTAGGTTAGTATAAGCTTAAAACCAGCCTGAAGGTTGCCCTTAGCAGAGAGTAGAGACACACTGTAGATGCCTCTCAAATTCTTTTTCCCCCTCTTCTCCTGTCACCAATATTTCCTTTTTTCTTCCTACCTGTAAAATAACTTTCTGAAAGCAAATGGAGTTTGGCAGAAGTCTGATCCCTCCCTTAAAAACAAGTAGATTCTTTCTTCCACCTTTGGGAGGCTAAATACTTTTAAATGTCTGAGACTGAAACTCTGCCAGTGCTTTTCATCCATCAAAGATACAATCTGGTATTCCCTATCTGCTTGGCTGTGTAAGAGCCACAGCACACGAGGTGATAAGGGTCGTATAATAGTTCCAGTCAGAGCATGTCTAGTGAAGTCAATATTTATGTATTCAGCTTAACAAAGATGAGAAACTCACTCCTTTCTTGGCAGAAACAAGGGACAGCAGTGGATGTTGCTGCAGCTAACATGGAGATTAGTATTTTCCCAAATGAGTAATAAAGAATTCTTGGGGGAAACATTACAGCAGTTGGCTGTGCCATCCCAAATGATTGCCATGGCAAGTATGCACAGAATCTAATAGGCTAAGAGCTAACTCAAACCAACGAGCTCCAGTGGTTGGACAGAAGTCAGTCTAAGAAGATCCGGAACATCAGAAGTTATACATCAGTGTTACATCTCTTCAAATTTGAAGCCACTTAGTTAAGTGAGTTCAACCACTCAGATTCACAGTTAAGTGGTAACAGAATCTGGCTCTTAGACTTACCTAGATTGGAAAATAGTGCAAATTACTGATCAGAGCCGTGCAGTCTATCTACATCAGGAGTTTGACTGGATATAGATTTATTGGCACAAAACATGGTAGAAGAAAACTGCTTGAAGAGAGGTCTTTGGTATGAGAACCAGGGAATGCTCAGAGAAAATGAAGGAGACTTCTCAGATTGTTTGCTAGTTCAGATGAAGGTTAGTGGTCCAGTGTGCATGTATATCAGCATGGGCCCTCAGGACAAATCCAGATACTCAGTTACTATGGTGAAGGGGGCCGTGAGAGTACCTAGGCAGACACAGGCAATTTACTGGTGTCCTACTGGGAATGGATTTGCAAATTAAAAACCAGCAAATGAAAGACAAGGACATTTGTGAGAATTCTGAACTGACTGCAGAGCTGAAACTTCTCCTGGAACAACCCAACAGAGGCGGAAACAGTATTTCACACAGAGGGTCAAAAGCAAGGAAAGACAGGTCTGAGCTTGGTTCCATAACTGAAGTAGAAAGGTAATAATCTCTATAAATCTGGAGAGGTACCCTCTCTTTTGGAAAATGCTATAATGTATAAAGTCCATTAAGAATCTCAGGGCCAAAACCACACTGCTCTGGGAGGCAGATCCGAGGATGTTCCATGGAGGCAGCGCCCACGCAGGCATGGCAACACCAAGATGCTGGACGCTGGGGCTGAAGGAGGTGCTGTCAGAGCAACTCTCCCACTGGAGCAGGATAGTGTGAACCACTTTGGAGGACTGCCTGGAAATCAGCATCACAGAGACAAACAGATTGACAGCAAGGTCCTGAATTTTAATAGAAAGGTCAGAATTTGGACAAAGTACAGCAAAAGATGAAGAAAATCCCAAGCCTGCTTAAGACTATGAATTTCAGTGTCAATTTTCTACTAATCTTGAAAATAGATGCTTTAGTGTGTTTCAGCAAATATAAATTAACCTCTCTAGTCGTAACTGTCTCAGCAGCAGCCCAGGCCCACACAAATGTTGGCAGGTGGATTAAGATGATCCACCAACTTCAGATGCAAAGCCAAGAGGAGCAACAGATGCCATTTGCCAATGTTAAACCTCCACCTAGGCACTCCCTGAATTCCTACAGTAATTTCCCAATTCTTTATAACTTTAATATTCCAAGATTTTTAAGAGGCTATTACACACAGAACACCAGCTCCAACAAAAGGTCACAGATTTAGAGTGGACTGTTCAGCCATTTTGATGTACTGGTGAGCTAAATCAAAAAAATTATCTATGACTTGGTCTTTATTGCCTGGGTTCCTAAGCAAAATATATTTTCTGTGACCATATAATCTTTTCCTTTTTCCTTCTATGCATGTGTGTCTCTCTCCTTCGCTGCGTGTGTCTGTTGGTTCCCACTTTGTCAATGAAGATCCCATTGTGAGTTTCAACCAAGTTTGAGTGAGTAACAGTGATCTCAGAGATGCTAACCTCTTACAAGTCCCATGAAAATTGCTGGTGGGGTGTAACAGAGAGAACTTTGTAGGTTCTCCACTGAGGAAAAGGCTGCTGAGTGAACTGAAGCCATTACTCCTCATAGAAGCTTCCATGTTGGAGATAGATGTTATAAAAGCCTCAACACCAGGAGAAGCGTAGATCAGAACTCACATCTTGTTAGGCATCAGAAAATGTAACCATGACACAAATCTTCTGGAAGCCAAGCTTCATTAGGTCTGCAGCTCACAGACCCCCTTGTTTTCAGCTAGAAGAGAGCGGGAAGGATGAGGTTTGCCATTTTTAATTTCTTATTCAAAATCACTTAAACTTCACCAAAATGTCCCCTCTTAGATGTGACTAATCATGGAAAATATTGATCACCTCCTAGCCCCCTCAGAAAGTGCGACTTCAGAGCACATGAAAATAACAGCTGATCAACGAGCATAATCTTAGCAGAAGCAATAAAAATAATACCTGTGTGAGAATCAGACTGAGGGTGCATGCACAGGGTAGAGAAAAGAAAGCAACATTATCAAACAGAACAAATATATCTTTATAACCCTGCAGCAACAGAACTCCTACCACCTTATATTAAAATAACAAAAGAAAACATTACAAACCTATTATACAACGAATCAGAATGTTGCTTAATGGTTTTCTCCTTGTTCACTCTTATTTCTGTGATGACTTGCTACCCATTGCTATTGTCAACACTCATTTACACTAGAGGATGCATGCGTACTTGTGTGTGAGGACAGGTACACAAAATCTGGTACAGATCCTCAGGTGAGGTAAATTGTCATGGCTGTATTGACGTCAGTAAAGATACACTGATTTCCTCCAGCAGACGATTTGCTTTTCTGTATGTAAAAAGCACAGAAACTAGGTATTGTTTCAACTTCGCTCTTGCACACTTACTTGTCGTGGTTTAGGCCAAATCCCACTGGGGACGTGGGGGACCCCAGATGGGACCAACAGATGCTCCCCTCTACCCCTCTTCGTAGAGAGAGGCAGAGGAGGAAAAAGAGACTTATGAGTTTAGAAGGAACTAAACTACTTTAATGAAATATTAATAATAAAATAAAAAGAAAATAATGAAATATATACAAAACCGTATCAAGCTCCCAGGATGACAATCACGACACCGGCTGGCACTGGGGCAGTCCCAGGCTGGACTCAGTGACGGACGGGAACTGGATTCCGGATCTGCAGGCAGAATCGGGACCAACGGCAGACGAACAGTCCTCCTCAGATGTCGGCCATTGAAGGAAGAAAAGAGAGAGCCAGAGCCAGTGCTCCCTGCTCCCCCAGCTTGCTGCTTCCACTCCTTGCTTTTTATACTGAGCATGATGCGGATGGGATGGAATACCCTGTTGGTCAGTTTTGGGTCCCCTGTCCTGTCCGCTCCTCCCTGCAGCTGGGACCCCACGGTGTTTTTCTGCTTCCAACACTCCAATGTGGCAAATAACCAAGTTGGTTGGCCTTGGGTGTTATAGCGATAAGTATAAGCAAGAGCCTCTCCGCATACCACGTCTGGACATCAGCCATAACATTGGTCTTATCACTCTGAGAGAGCGAACATTGTCTGCACAATATGCTGTTAATTTCAGCAGTTAGAAGAGGCCCAGCTAAGAAGCAAAGTTACTGAACAAAATTGGTCCTGTTTTACCTCAAACCAGGACATTACTGTAGACAAATGCTCGTGCAAATACATTCTCTCTTCTATGTGCAAATATACATATTGCCTTGCAGTACACATTGCTAGTAATGACGGGAGCTTTATGCTGCTTCCTATGCTGAAATTTATAAAAAGGATCATTCCTGATCTATCTGCCCACTCTTACCTGTAACAAAAGATCTCCAACTTCTTTGCTACAGATCTTAAAATACACAGAGATGAAAGGGGCTATCCACCATCACAAGTCCATTTAGGAGGAATTAAACTTCGATCTTAAGACTCTTAGTCCAATGCTTTAACTAAGAGATCTTAAACAGAGCCGTTGGGCAGGACAAATCCAATAGTCAAGACTCTCATTTTGTCACCTAGGGCTTAGCTAAATAAAATTGCAAACTCACAAAGAGCTGAATACAAAAATATTACTAGTTTGTTTCAAGATACACCTCTTTGAGGAAAAAAATGTATATATAATTTTTAAAAAAGTATGAAAAAGAAAGTGGTCACATTTCAGGCTCTGTCTTCATAAATGACTTTTTTCTTTCTTCTATATTTGCTTTTATATAGTTCCACGGAATGTGAACCAAGTAACATTCACAGGCTACAGGTAATTTTATAATAAATGAAACATTTTCCATCTATTAGGCAGAGGAATATTCCTGGTTTTCTATAATGTTTTCCTAAGGGAGAAACAACAAAAAGCTGCATAATCGAGAATGGAAGAAGAAAAATAAACAACTGCTGAACTAGGAAAGAAAGGAGAAAGCAAGCAACCTAACAAGGCATTTATAGGGAAAATAACAGGAAAGCAGATGAGTAAACTCTACATACAGGAAGATTAAGGTAGAGAGACAGTAGCTCTTTTTATGGTTTCTACTTGGATTCCAAGGCAGAAGGAAAAAAAAAAATAAAACTGGGAAATTTCTACAATCTAACAAATCTGTTTGTCTGGAGGTATTTTTACTTGCAGAAGTGTACTTCATTTTATCATGTGAATACTTCTTTTGAACGAGTAGGTAGAAGCCATAATTAATACAAGACCAGACTTCTAGCTGACAGGCTCTGGTCTGGCACCAGCTAAGGACTAGAAGAGCATCCCAAGGCTAGATTTCTCTGGCTTATTCTGACTAAAAGTGCAAATAATTTCAAGTATAGTGTAGGTGGGAGTGTGTACAGTCTATGCCTCATAAGTAGCCACTTGCTGTGTGCATAAACTGTATGAACCATGCCTAAATTGTATATTCCTTTGTGCACATCATTTTATGAAGGACATGGAAGTATCAGTCGCTTGTTGCAATCTCAGAACAATGGGTGTCCTTCCACACTGTACATGCTGCAAAGAATGGGACAGCCAGCCCAAGAGTCACCTGGCACTGAGTCCCTGGCAGGAATTCTCAAGGGCATTGTTAATACCTTTTTATTTGGGACATTTTTCCATTTATACCTCTTCCAAACAGCCATGCGTGAAGTCTTTTGAACGCTAACAGTGTTCCCATGTGAGTCCATTGCTCCTAAAGTCCTCTCATAGAGCCTTACCTTGGATCTGCCTGGGAAGTGACACCAAATGGGTCAATACTAAGCGTATGGAAGAAAGGTACCCTTGCCACCAGAGAAGAGCAGCCTGGCTGCAACAAAACGTATAGCTGAGTGGCATAAAAGTATCACCATCTTATCAGGAAAACAAAATAATGCATTTGCATTTACCCAGGGCAGCGGTGGAGTCCCCATCCCTGGAGGTATTTAAGGGTGATGTAGTGGTGGACTTGTCAGTGTTAGGTTAATGATTGGACTAGACGATCTTACAGGTCTTTTCCAATCTAGGAGATTCTGTGATTCTGTGATTTAAGCATTTAAAAAATCACCTTTTTTGCTTTTGCTTTCAGCCCCTGGCATCTCTTGTTACAAGATTAGCATGAGTCTGTTACTTCAGGCACTGCTCTAACTTGGCTCAGGACACAGATGCAGAGGTAGTATTTGTCCAAAGCACCACTAGGCAGTATTTCACTCAGATTCCTTCCTTGTTACTACTTCCTGAGGCTTCCATCCCACCAGTGAGATTACCCACAATAGCGTTTTCAGCCTTGACACTGTGCTGCTCTGGCTGGGACCTTATACAGCATCATATTGAGGTGCTGTCCCTGGGGGAGGAATTCCTCGTGCCACCTTTACTCAGCAATATTATACCTAGAACTTCATCCTGAAGCCTTCCTAAGCTGAGACCTTTTCCTTCTCTCACTTATCTTTTGTTTCTTAAGTATTGCTGTGAATCATTAATTCCACATTCCTCTGCCTGGGATTTTACAGGCCCTGATGTAGATACGACACAGGTGTGTTGATGTCATAAAGTATGTCTTACGTTACAATGGAACCAGTATGGATATATCTTTAAATAGGACGTAGTCACAGAAAGTCTACTTTCTTTTTTTCTCTCATTATACTCTTTATTTCAAAATCGCATAAGCAGGGCTTTAGCACCTGGGTAGCCATGCCAATGCAGACCTCTTGTCATTTGAAACCAGCTTACAGCACTCTACTCCAAATAACTTTTGATGCTGAGACGGTATATTGCTAGCAGGGCTTTGCAGAACCCAGGGCAGCACCAATGCAACTACTTCTGGTGTGTGAAAGCTCAAAGGAGTTAAACCCTGATATAGGCTGGGAGAAATCCGAATCTGAAAGAATGAAAGCAGAGGGCAAATGTAGCATTCCTCGTGCACACAAAGTGAAAGGAATGGGTATGCGGGGTGCACACAAGCCACTCAGAGTTGCTCTGGTCTTCTCTTGTTTTGTTTTGGTTTGTTTCGTGCTGGTGCAATGCGCAAATATAGCAAAATATGTTAATAGTAAGCCACAATATTTACAGTTATTGTTAGTATCCATTGAAATCAGTGGGATTTTGTCTAATGCCTTTACCCTGGAGATAATCCATAGAATAGAACATTAATGCATAGTTAAAAAGAAAAATTATGGAAAACAGCACCTCTGCATATGAAATATCTTCATTTTAAAGTTACATAATTGAGCTTTTGAAATTAAACTAAAATATAGCAAACAGCCTCAGACCACAACAGCAACTAAGTGACTCTAACATTGTCTTTTAAAACTTGCCTCTTTACTAAAATAAAAAATACTATCCCAAACCAATACAAAATAAAATAAAATAGTTCTCAGCCCAATGCAAATCTAAATGAGCTTCAAGACCTCTGGGAAAATGGGATTTGTAGAAAATTTCTTCCAAGAGTTTTAAGAGTTTGTTTTGCATGAGCAGGTATCTTGTAGAGGAAACACAGGCCAGTAATTTAAAGGCAGTACTTAGATTCTTTATGTCATGCCAGACAAATACTGTTTCTATGCCTTGTTGTCACTGTTGGTGACATGGTTAAAAGAAGACTTTAATGCCACTTTAATGCAGCATGTTTGTAAATTGCGCCCACGCCTTTTGACGGAAGGAACTAACATGGATTATTAGCTATTATTCTAATAGTAATTATCAAAGTGAGTTTTCCAGCTAATGCATGGGCTCAAAATCTGAAGCCCTTCCATAGGCAGAGCTTCTGCTGAGAGTTTCACTAATAAAAACCAGCAGGATTTGGGCCATTTAGACTTAATCTGCTAAATTCACCCTGTGGCATTTCCCTGATCCTCAATGAAGGGTACTGGGGATTGGCAGAGAAGGTAGTATTTCTGATAAAGAAGGGAAGGAAAATTTATACTCACAGGATTTGACAATACTTTGGGATGGTCCCTTAAGACAAGCGGCTGCCTTGTAAGGGTGATCTAAGCTATGCTAATTTGGTAACCTGTATTTTTGAAGCAAAACATTCCATGACGAATGACCTTATTTTTTTGTTTTTAAAGCTGTGAGGCGCTTATGCAATAGACTCCTAAGGTAGAAAGAGACAGATGCCGCGGAATAATAATCAGCCTAATTCTTGCTGAGAATCTCTGCAAAAATCTTTCTCCTTGCCTCTCCTTTCATAGGTAAGCTGAGTGCTACCTTTCTCACACAACGACATGCAGTAGCAATTAGTGGGCCTCTGCATAACTCAGGATTCTTCCCTTTCTCGAGATGGGCTTGTTTTTTGTTCTCTTTTAAAATGTCGGGTTTGTTTTTTTTTTAAAGAAAAGGGCTTTAAAAAAAGAAAACTTATCGGTTTTCTGATAAAAGCAAACAACGAAAATAAGACTGAACTTTTCTTTAAAATAATAGAGATGCTTCAGTTGTTTTTCCTTCCAAGTACCTTACAGAAGCCTGCCCCAGTTGATGTGAACAGTCACACATGTCCAAAAGCGCAGGTCTTCACTTCTATCCAGGGCTTGACGTGAACTGGGCTGCAAAAAACCTCAAACCTCAATCCTGACTTAAAATGAGCAAAATCCCCGGGCTGTGCCTGAGGTAAGAAGGGCCAGCAGAAGTACACTTAAACATGCTGCAAGAACCTCCTGTCTTGTGAGAGGCGGATGAAATTCCATAACTGGGCAGCGACAGC
Source organism: Ibidorhyncha struthersii (assembly GCA_013398815.1). NCBI lineage: Eukaryota > Metazoa > Chordata > Aves > Charadriiformes > Charadriidae > Ibidorhyncha > Ibidorhyncha struthersii. The sequence goes on from VZSZ01008241.1 coordinate 111,224, forward strand.
CAGGCACTGCCTGGATGCTGCTTTAACCCTTGCATTCAGCCACTGCACCCTGACACGCTAAAATATCATTTCAGTTCTGTTTAGAGTGCCCATTTCCCGTAGTGAACAGTCAGTTCCTATGCTCTCAGCTAAGAGAAAAAAAAAATAGACAACACGGAATTTCGGGGTTTATTATATAGGGAAAAATATGTTCAGATGTGGGAAGGAAGGAAGAGAGTGCAGATACCTACTCTGTGTAGGTATTAAAGTATATGTCCCCTGCTGTCACACAAAAACTAAAATACAACTCTTAGGTTGGCCAGCTGGATCACAAGGGATATTGGGCATGCTGTCAAGAGGTGGTGAAAGATTGCACCTTCCCTCCATCCAAGTTGTCTTTAAGTTAGGTTTTGTAGTCTCTTTGATTTCCTTCAAACAGTCAGAGATGAGAGAGGACGAAACCCAGTATATGCAATCAATGGGGGGAAAAAAAAGAACCTGCAGGAGCGAGAAATGTGTTTTGCATCTCTCATATTTCCTTTTCTATACAAAGATTTTGGTTTGCCTAAGCTATAGAAGGAAACAGAAGCAGTCTATTTTAATCTTCCTGAGTGAAGAGCTCTGCAGGGATTGCTCTGTTATCCCCAGCAGCAGACCTGACTTTCCACAAAAAAAGGCTCCAACCATCCATCTATCTATCTATCTATATTTCTATCTGAAAATATAAAGATTATCGTATGATAGACCAGTGATCAGCTGTGTTCTCAATGCACTTCTCTTTGTGCATTTTGGTACGAAGAAAAAATCTACAATTCTTCCCCCAATCAAACCCCACTGCCAAAAAAGCTCAGATAAGAAGGAGGTATTTACACTTATGCATAGAAACTGATTCTTCAATCTGTGTAATGACGTATGTTAGAAACTCTGTTCATAAGAAAGGAAAGCCCTTGCTGATACGATGTTTCTAACAGAGCCTTCACTGCAGGGATTCACTATTGAAAAAACAATGAGGCTGATTATGCATTTTTATACAGGTTTCTTACTGTTTTGACTCCAGTGACTTAGACTATGCTATTCTGGATTTACACCAGTCAGCATGAGTTCAGGCTCTAGCACTACGTCTTTTTAAAACTCCGTCTATTGCATGATGAATAAGGGCCAGATCCTGCGAATGCTTGCTAGCTATATTAATACTCTGGGTAGCCCACTCACTTCCTTTAAGTTGTGATTGCAAAATTGAGTCTTACAGTGCAGTATTTTAGAAGTATGGATCTGCCTTTTGGGATTCAAGCGTGCCTTGACTGTACATATTCCTTTAATAGTATTTCTTTCAATAGTAATTTCTCCACTGATTTTCATAGAATCACATGATAGATGCTTAGCTGTTATGAATGTAACTCTACTTACACCAGCTGAAAATACAGCTCCATGTTGTAGCTATGTTTGTGTGTTCAAAACAAACATGAGAGGGAAGGGTCCCTTTTATTTGAAGTGTCGAAAGAGACAAGGAAGACGTTTTGGGCTATACAGTGTGCTGTGTACTTTATTTGTTTTGACATTACTATAACTAAAACAATCGAGTTCATTCTAGGAAAGAAATTCAAATCTAGTTTTACTACTTATATTAGCTTCTTTTTTACATAAAAGAAGCCACATCAGAAACTATGCTCCTTCTCTTCCTAACTTCACTAACTTTGGCTTTCAAACAGAAAACATTCCCCTGCTTTCAAAGTGCCTAAACAAAGGAAATTACAATACTGAGAGCAGTTGTAATTACCAGCTGGTAAATTGATGGCATATACTGGATACGTAATCCAAGAAAATGTGACTCTTCAATAGTAGCCTCTTCCACCACCTATAGTGCTGGAATGCTCTCATCCTTGTTTACTATACATGCATGCACACAGACCATTATCAGCATTCAGTACTAGCGGTCACGCTTTCTTCACTGAAGAGGAAAGATCAGAAAAAAATACTTTGTCCTTTTGAAGAGCTGGATCAGTGTCAGATGCCCCTCACCGAAAAAAAAACGAAAAAAAAACCCAAGAAGACAACCCACACACAAGTGCGATAAGCATCCTAAATGTCAAACATATGTACAGCATCTGTATCTCTGTGAACATATATACATCATGTGTGATACAATGCAGCATACCCTAGACCCCTTACATCAGTGAGGGCAGGAAAATCCCCGTTCATTCTAGGGATGATGGGGTTTTTTTGACAGATACCAGCGACTTAAGGCAAACAGAAGCTGCCACAATGCTTCTGTCCTTTGCAAATCTTCTCCCCGCCTGGGCTAAACCGCACTCATCTTTGATCAAAGACTTATTTATGACAGACAATGAGGGCGCGATGCTGCGTGTGTGTGAGCACGGCGGGTGAGCAGCCCGAGTGGGTTCAAAGGGGCCACGGACACATGCACGTAAAGATAAAAGCGGTGAAGTAGGAGGCAAACGCCTCTTGGAAGCAGCATCCAGGGCTCCTCCGTGCACTCTGCCTGCTCTCCCCGCGAACGCATCGAGGGAGGGATTCCCCACCCACCCACACGCTGCCTCTCTCTGTGCGAGGCTGCAGGGGGTATAACCCAGTTCCCTCTTGGATCTGGGCCCGGGAAGAGCCCGTCACGCTTCTGTTCCCCCACCGCCACCCCTGCCC